>QANT01008219.1:0-22034 GCA_003254885.1 Purshia tridentata | reverse complement strand
TTGAAAGAAAATTATTATTTTTAATATTTTTTATTTTATTTTATTTTTTTTACAAAATTACAATTTTGTCTTTAAAAGTTGGTCATGTGATCAACTTTTAATGAAATTTTTGACGAAAATGACGGAATATCCTTAATTGAAACACTTAGTTAATAATAGTCCTAGATTGAATCAAAGTGAAACGAGATCCTTAGTACTTTTGCTATAATTTTCTCAATCAATGAGTAGCTAAATTTTTTTTCTAAAAAAACTTATGTAAATGTTTACTAACCTCCTAATTAGAGATAGATTCTCTCTTGACCTCCACCCAAAATCAAACTCTCTCCAAACCCCCAATTTTACACTTAATATTTATCAAAACCTCCTAGTCAGCCTAACCTAACTATATTTGACTCCCTTTTTTTGTAATATTCCGAGTATACCCATTCCTATATCTAATACTAGTTAGATAAGCTTTTTCATCTCTCTCTCTCTCTCTCTCTCTCTCACACGTTGGCAAAGCCAAGAAACTCATTAATGGAGGAGAAGCCAAAGTCGAGCTTTGGTTTTCAAATAGCTTGAAGTAGATTGAGAGAGCCTGTCGCAGTGGCTCTCCCACAGGTCCTAGCTAGAGTCAATGTCACAGATCGGAGATGATTGCATCAGTGTTGATTCTGCTCTCGGACGTCAAGACGGAGATCGGAGACGATGGAGACAACGACGACAAAACGGGCGGAGCTCTGACTCAGTGCAACAAGGAGAGCTCTCTCTCCTCCAAATCCGACTCAGCGCAATAAGGATTTGCAACAAGTATTTGATCCGATCCGGTTTAGCTACTCCCAGTTCGACGAATCCTCCACGACGGCAACAGCGACCATTGCAACTACCGCATCGGATCTGGATGCATAGCGTTTCTTGCTCTGTGTTGTTTTTTTTTTTTTTAATTACAGTTTGTTTTCTTTTAATTGAAGAGCTATAATTTGGTAAAATGTTGGCAATCATGCTTAAATTGTATGCACAGTGCTGTGGTTTTCTTTTGTTGTTTAATGGTTTGCTGTGTTAGTGAAACTGAATGTGTGTGTTTGTGTTAGTTTCTGTGTGTGTATTTGTTTTTTGACTTCAGTTTCAATGCATTTAGTGAAACTGAATTCAATTTTTAGTGTAACTGTTTTTAGTGAAACTATTTTTTGTGAAATTGAATTCAGCTTTTAGTAAACTTTATTGTTTTGTATTAAATCAGGTTTCTGATTCGCATTCTCTATCTCTCTCTCTCAGCTTGTTTCTCTCTTCCTGCACGTTGTTGCTGGCGCGTGCTCCATCGTCCGTTTCAGTGCAACTGTTATTTAAAATTCAGTTTCAGTGTAACTGTATTTTAGAAATGCAAATACAGTTACATAGTTACACTATATTTCAAAAATACAATTACACAGTTACATTGTACATGCGTCAGTCCGCGTCAGAGGGGTAAATAAGGTATTATAAATTTTAGGGGGTTTTGGGAGAGTTATTAAATTGGTGGGGGCTTAGAAAAGTTTTTTGGTGTTTAGGGGGTTTATAAAAAGTTACTATAAATATATATAGTCTAATCTAAATTCTTAAGAATTAGAATATATATTCTAAAGATTTTAGTTTATATAGATATTATAAATTTATAATTTATTTAAAAAATTTAATATAAAAAAATTCCTTTATTTTTTAAATTTATAAAATAATAATTATTTTAAACTATAATATATATAAAATCATAATATAAATAATATAAAGTATATTATAAAGATATTTTTAATAATAATATCAAAGATTCTATAATATTCAAAACTGTAAAGATTTATATATTTATATAAAGATTATAGTTAAATTAAGATTGATGTAGATTCAAAGTAATCACTTTCTTTAGACTTGTTCCGAAGTAGAAAACGTTCCATCTGTTCCTGAATAGCTTCTTTCTTCAAAAGGGCTTCTGCTTCCTCGGTAAATGTCTTGGTAAAAGATATAATTTCTTGGAATTGAGATTTATTCGTTTTTAAGTAAGTACATAACTCAACATGAAACTTCCTTTCCTGTCCAATTTCTAATGAATCAAGATAACCGTTTGTTACTGTATAAATAGTTAGTATCTGTTCTTCTACCTCAAGAGGTGTTGATTGAGATTGTTTGAGCAACTCGCGTAATCGTTGACCTCTTGCCAATTGATTCTGAGTAGCTTTATCGAGATCAAAATCGAATTGTGCAAAGGCTTCTAATTCTGCAAATTGCGCCAATTCCAATTTTGATTTGCTAGCTACTTGTTTCATGGCTTTAATTTGAGCTGCGGATCCTACTCTGTAAATAGAAATACCCACATTAATGGCTAGTCTGATTCCATCATTGAATAAATCGGCAGATAAGAATATTTGTCCATCTGTAATGGAAATTACATTAGTAGGAATATAAGTTGAAACATCTCCTGATTGGGTCTCAATTATTGGTAAAGCAGTCATACTTCCTTCACCCAAACGAGAACCTAATTTAGTGGCTCTTTCCAAAAGGCGTGAATGTAAATAAAAAACATCTCCCGGATTAGCTTTGCGACCGGGCGGTCTTCGTAATAGAAAAGACATTTGGCGATAAGCCTGCGCTTGTTTGGAGGGATCATCATAAATGATTGAAGTGCGTTGTTCACGATACATAAAATATTCAGCCAGAGCTGCTCTTGTAAGGAGCAAGGTATTGTAATGTAGTCGGGGAATCCACCATTTTGGCTACCACAACATAGTATATTCCATTGCACCCCTTTCTTGTAAAGCGTTCAATACCTGAGCCACAGACGATGCTTTTTGACCAATAGCTATATAAACGCATATTACATTTTGACCTTGTGATTAAGAATCGTATCTGTGGCTACTGCTGTTTTACTGGTCTATCTGTCCCCAATAATTAATCCTCGCTGACCATGCCGTATGGGGATCAATAATTTTTTTTTTGTTGTTTAAGGATTTTTTTTTTTTTTTCAGTTTCTAGCAAATGGATGAAAAGGAAAAAAGAATTGTGGATTGTGTGTGACATTTTGATGATTTGTATTGATTTTTTTAATGATATTGTGTTGATTTTTTTTTTCTGTTTATAGTTTTTATTTTTTAATTGAATTCTTGAGTTTTTTTTATCATTAATTTTTAACAGAAAAGACGAAATTACTATTAAAATTAACGGAAATATTGACAAACTTAACGGTAGATTTTTAATTGAAACAAATCGATAGATATAGTTCTTAATTGGAACTTGAAATTGGCATCCTTAATTGCAAAATAAGATATAATTACAGTTCTTTTACTAAAATTTTCCCTTTTAAAAATGGATGATTTTGATTTTAAATCTAATAATGATCCAGAACCAAGGTAAGTATTATCCTTTTTTAATTAATTGATAGATTATTCGACTTTAAAGTCTTGGCCTTTGCTTTTTATAACTTACTGTTGTTGGTGTTGCTGTCTAGGAAAGCAAGATCATGTTTGTTTCTTTCTTTCTTGCTTTCTAGGTAAATGACGTGGGTAATAAGCTTTTGTGTCCTTTACGACTAGGGGTGGCAACGGGGCAGGGCAGGGCGGGGCGGGGCGGGGTTGGGTTTGTTAATATCATCCCCGCCCGGTTGGGTATACGGAGTCTCCGTCAGGTATGAGGGGCCCCATATCTCTTTTTTTTACTTTTTTTTATTTTATTAAAATGATACTAAATCAACACAAATATATAATATAATATAAATAAAATACACTAACATACACATAGTACATTAAAACATCATTAAATTAGATTATAACATTATTAAATTTAAAAGGATAATAAAAATTATAACATAAAATTGAAATGTAATTATAAAATTAATATTATATAATATATTTATTAAGTTAAACGGGTATACAAGGTCCCGTGGGGCCAGGAGTGATATTACCATACCTACTTAATTAGGGCGGGGCCTCGCGAGGCTTAGCGGGGATGGGGATAATTGCCATCCCTATCTACGACGTTTTGTTTACTATTTTTGATTAAAACAGCACACCGCGCATGGACGGAGCTATGTAGGAGGGTCCAAGGGGGACACGTGTCCCCCCTCAAAATTTTTGAGCTTAATATTTTTAGTATTACTTATAGTAAAATTTATCTAATTACCCTTAATAAATTGACATTTACCATTCATATTATATTTGCATTTAAATTTTGTTAGCTGGAATTTATTAAATGGAAATTATTTATAATTTAATAGATTTGCTAGTTGGTTGTCTTTTGAGATTTTTTTTTATTAATCTCTTATATTATTTGATTTGATTTAAAGGTTTTAAAGCAATCAGGTATTCAAGTGAATATTAAAGTGAGCTAGTCTTTAATTTGAATATCACTCTTCAGTGCCCCCAAAGGTATGATTTTCTGGCTTCGTCCCTGACACCACGTCCTCCGTTATATTTTGATTTCTCTTTTTCTTTAATTTTTTTGGTCAAAAAATTTTCAGCATTTGCTTCTTTTCATTATGGTAACAGTTAAGACTCTCTTCGCTTGTAACTTTGTAAAAAATAAATTGAGAGTTTCATGATGACCCATTTTTATGGCTTAAAATTTTTTTTGATTACGATTTTAAGTTTTTAACTCTTTTAAACTGTGAAATAATTGAATTATAATATATTTAATCTAGATATTACATGCCTCTTACTTGCCGTCGCTTATCTAGAATAGATGCATCCATCTACTATCCAAAATTAATTTTTTTATAATTAAAAAGGAAAAAATTCTTTTTATTAGAAAAAAGAATATAGTATTTATAAACAGTAGAGTTCGGGGGCCAATTCCACGCATGTGACCAATTTTCTTGGAAGCCGGTGGACACGATTCTCAAAATGAAGCATTTCGGGGAGTTGACTATACTTTCCTTGTGAGGAGCCGACTCCCAATTGCCATTAGCAGATCTCGCAATCGGGACCAGTGGAGGGCCGTGCTATGGAGCTGGCTACCGGCGCAACCCATCAGGCCTTCTCTTCATCTTCATCCTCATCCTCTTGGATTTTCGATGTCTTCTTGAGCTTCAGAGGCCAAGACACGCGCCGCGGGTTCACTGACCATCTCTACGTGGCATTACAATCTGCTGGAATTATAGTGTTTAGGGACGACCTCGAACTAAAAACAGGCTCTGATCTGGCTGCCAATACGTTATGGGCAATCCAAGTTTCTCAGATCTCTGTCGTTGTCTTCTCAAGGAATTATGCGGCTTCCCGATGGTGTCTCGATGAGCTGGTGAAGATCATGGAGCAGAGAACATTTGAGGGCCACTTGGTTATTCCAATATTCTACGATGTTGATCCTTCAGAAGTCAGGAAGCAGACTGGTAGGTTTGCAAAAGCATTTGAGAGCCACGAAGAGCGCTTCCATTTAAATCTGGAAAAGGTACAACAGTGGAGAGTTGCTCTCACTGAAGCTGCAAATTTGTCTGGCTGGGATCTTAGCAACGGTGGTGGGTACGTAATTACTACTTTTCTTGGACAATAATTACTGCTATATGTTAGCTTTACCTTTCTCTTTTTTTTTTTTTTTTTTTTTTTTTTTTTTTTTTTTTTTTTTTTTTTNGACTCATTGGTAATCACTCCCTGCTCATATCTCCTCCCTTGACCGACCCAAGGGAAATAAAAGAGAGAGAGTTGCCGATGGCTAAGTCGGAGGGGAAGGAGACCCAAATTTGTTTTTTTTTTTTTTTTGGTTTTCTTTAGCTTTTTAATTTGAAGGTAAGCTTTAGTTTAAGGTTCATTATTTATACCCTCTTGTACATTCATACTAGTCTCCTTGGCGCGCGCTTCATGCGTGTGTACCAATTGGCTTTTTGTTGTTTGTTATACGGGTGTTTTGGATCGAATTCATAATTTTAAAAATATTATAACGCGTCCATCAATTAAAAAAAAGTGAGAAATGACGAAACTGTTTATAAAATTATTAATTGCCTATAATGCTTTGTTGATTGACATTTTTCAGTAGCCAAAACAAATGAGCTGTAAATTCGTGACCTATTCTAAAAATCAAGTTCATTAGTTAGTAGCCAAATTTAAATATTATAGCGGTACTAGTTTTCTAAAAAAGTATTGAAAATGGGTATTTAATTCTAAATATTTATTAAAATATATATAAGCATTGCCCGAAACTCTTTTTCCTTTTAATCACCTACAACCTTTTTTTTTTCAGTTATAAAAGTAAGCCTAGCACCGTGAAAACATAAGACTGCATAGAGATTAATTAAGGCATCTACAGATAGAATATAAATGACGAAAGATAGGAACCAAATAAGTAGCCTCAATATAAAATATTAAAACAATAAAGCATTAGATGAAGGCTCATACGGGTAGGCAACTTGAATTCCAAGGAGATGCTATTGCATGAAGGCTACTGAACCAACAATCATATAAATATCAATAGTAAATAACCGTATGAAACATATGTATAGAAGCATCGATCTAAATATATGGTATGTCTTGGTTTTGGTAGATCGATCTCCAAAACCTTTTATTCTTGCAAGTCATGCATGGTACAAGTAAAAAGTAAAATTGATCAATAGCCGCATAGCACACATAGCACACACGCATTTTACAGATGTTAAACATCATCGTAGGTTACATTAAATATAAATAAACAAGACTGCAAAAATATGAATAAAATCAAACTGTAAGATCAAGAGTAATGGACATAAACAACTCGGTTGCTCCATATGTCTCTTAGTTCTAAAAGAGTTATAGAAGAAGAAAATATATTTATATATATACCAAGAAAAAAACATCATGATGGAAACTGTAAGACCCTTACAAGGTCTTATGGGCCTTGTACACAACATTGAGTAGATGTTGTGCACATGATGGCTAAGTGACTCGGTGTTGGCTTAGTTCGATGGATGGGTGCGGCCTTGGGACAAGCTGCACGCCTTTGATGTTGGCATCACCTTGCGAGCAGCAGGTGTTGGCATGCGCTAGCGTGCATAGAGTGCATGGCATGGCTTGGCAAGATTCACGGGCGCAATGGGCAGTTACGTGGGCTGTTACTTGGACGGTTATCGGCAGTTATCTTCGAGAGATGGTTGCAGCCAAGGGTGACAGCAAGGCATGGTGCAACATGCCTTGCTGCTTGATAGAACCATGCAGCAGCATGCGTGTGGAGTCTCCTTGCAGCGATAAGTGGCGACTTCTATGAGTGCCAGCGGTTACCATATGCATAGTGGGTGGTTACCAAATGCATAGTGGGTGATTATCACCCACATAGTGGGTGGTTATCTAGCAATTGGGGGTGTCAATTGCATAGTGGGAAGTTACCAACATAGTGGGTGGTTACTCCACATAATGGGTGGTTATCACTTAGTAGGTAGTTACTGGGAGTAGTGGGTAGTTTGTGCAAGACTATCTTTATAGTAGTGCTTTGATGTGGCAAGTATGTGTGCTGCCACATGGCCTAGGCAATTGGGGTTGTCAACCGCACACCATCAGCATATTTTCTGAGTTGCCTATAAATAGGCATGCTGATGCATAGAGAAGGAGCGCGTTGCTCTTGTGGCAAAAAAACACGAGGCAAAGGAACTGAGATAGTTACTCTTGTTGTATGCGCCTTTGTGCCAATTCCTATTCTTTGGTTAATAAGAAAAGATTGGGCTTGGTGCTCGTAAACTTTTGTGTGTGCACTTGTGTGGGTTGGCTAAGACTGTGAGGGCATCACAGTGCCATTATTCAGGTGTTTTGTTATGATTTTGGAGGATCGAAAAATACCCTTGTAACAGAAACTATAGTAATAGGTAGCGGCAACAATAGCCACATATAATTATAAATAAAAAATACAAACTAGGGTATATATATCAAGGCACTAGAGCAACATTGGAACATAAAACATATATTAAACAAATAGTTCAATGGGAATTGGTGAGATAAGACGAAAGACATAATAGCAATCAATATATAAATCAACCCACACATTAGGTGAAAACATAAACTCTCATGCATTGATCATTAGAAAAGTTGTGGAAAATATATGAGCTTTGTTCCACAAAGTTTTTGTCGAGATAAAAGTTTAGAGAAAGAAGAGAAGAAGAAAAGTAAACCAATAACAATCGTGCTGATAACGTGTAATAAAACTAAAGAAAATAAGAAGAGAGCATAAGAAAGGATTAGGGAGAAATCAGAATGTTGTATCTATTCTTCTTATTAGGCTGCCTATTTATAGGCTTACAAATGATAGAAACAATGATCTAATCACATAAATCATAGGTTACAAATCACTAAATGTGATCATTAGAGCATAGGTTACAAATCATTCAAATGTGTAACTTATGGACATTATGATGGTCATCCACAGTAAACTATATATTTATAAGAAACATATAAATTGTTATTATTATAATAAAAGTGCTAAATGACTTTCGATTTGGATTTTTTTTACAAAAATAATCTTTGAAGTGAGGACTAAATAATAGTACTTATTAATAAGTTACAATTTATCATATTTTTTAATCATAAATTCAAATTTTAAATTTATTTATTTCTAAGCCACAACAAATATAGTTCTTTATCAATAAGCCACAAAATACATTTTTAAGCAATAAAAAAAAAATTTTAACTATAAAAATGTAAAAACAAAAAACAAAAAATTCCTAAGAAAAAAATTAAGTAAATTGTAATTCTATGAAATTATAAAGTGTAATCCTTGACATATGACGTTAGAATAAAAAAATTAAACCAAAGTGTAACTCAATAAAAACTCAAAACTAAATCTTAACTCAATAAGAATTACACTTAAATCAAGACGTTTTAATTTAATTTAATTTTCGAGTACTTGTTGTTGACTTTGATGGTCATAAACACGCATTGAAACATATATAATTGAAACGAAAGCATGCATGCTATTATATATTACCTTTTAATTAATTGTAATAATTATCTTTAAAAATTAATGAATAATGACTTTGAAATAAACAAATGATAAAAAAATGGCTTGAAACTAACAGTAGTAAAAGCGGTGGCTTAAGACTAAATATGAGAGTTAGTTGTAGCTTAAGAGTAGTTTACTTAAAAAATAAACGATTCAAATTATGAAATTACATTATGTGGCGGGTCCAAAATGGTGGTAAGCTTCTTATTAACTTGCTAACCATTTAACTTGGAGCATTATTGTATATATATGTTCTCTCTCTTTATAGGTGACACTATTGGCACTCTCTAAGACACTACATGCACTCCTCATTTATTCAGTAATTATTTTTTATCATTTGAATTATCAAAGATTACCCTTGCCATTTTTTTATTTTCGCCTCATGTGAATGTGAAGGGTGATGTCAATTTTGGCAATTGACATGATAAAAAGTAATTAAAAGAACAACTAATTAATAATAAATAGACAAATGAGGAGTCCAGGTAGTGGCCGGTTTGGGGAGTGCCAATAGCGCCATCCCTTTTTTTTTTCTTCCCAAAACTTTGAACTTTTATATATTTTCAAATAAAAATTTTAAGGGAAAAAAAAACCTATAAAAAAGAAAGAAAAAACATCAACAGAAAGAAAGGGGAGGAGAGCCATCAGTCACATTAAAGAATCTTCACTTTAACGTTTATCTTAATGTCATGCAGCCGCAGTGAAGATTTTATTATTAACAAGCCCTAAACAAAGATTTTGTTGTTATAACGAATAAGTTACAACAAAATCTTGTTCACTCTAATGTTAAAAATTGCATAATGCTTTTGAATTTACTTGTCAGGCATGAAGCGATCTTTATTAGAAAAATTGTCGATGACATTACAAAATGGCTGCACAGAGGCCCAGAGTTACTGGTAGCCGCTTTCCCTGTCGGAATAAATGATCGGGTGAACAATATAAGTAATTATTCAGACATTGGGTCACGTGATGTTCGCATACTTGGCATTTGGGGGAGGAGTGGAATTGGCAAAACAACGGTTGCCAAAGCTGTTTATAATCAATTTTTTCGTGGCTTTGAAGGAAGCAGTTTCCTTTCAAACGTGAGAGAAGTTACAAAGCAACCCAATGGAATGGTTTTATTGCAAGAACAACTTCTTTCTGATATCTTGAAACCAAAAAAGATAGAGGTAGATAGTGTTGATAAAGGGATCAATATAATAAAACAAAGATTTCGAGGTAGAAGAGTACTTGTCATAATTGATGACGTAGATCAAAAGGAGCAATTGAATAAATTAGCAAATCGTGATTGGTTTGGTTCAGGAAGCAGAGTTGTTATAACAACAAGAGATGAAAAATTGCTAAAGCAACTTGAAGTTGATACAACTATTTCGGCACAAGCAATGAATAAACTAGAAGCTCTTGAGCTCTTGAGTTGGCATGCCTTTCGAAGCAGTAATCCTAAGCATGGATATTTGGAACTCTCAAAAAGAGTGGTTGCTCGTTGTGGGGGTTTGCCACTAGTTCTTCAAGGCGTAGGTACTTTTTTGTTTGGAAAGAGAAAAGCAGAGTGGAAAGCCACATTGGAGAAACTAGAGAGTACTTCTAATCACGCTCGAATTAATGTAAATCCCAAAAGAAGTCAAGATGAAAATGATATATTAGTTCCAGACATGAGCAGAAAACTCTTCACTACAAATTATCTTGACAAGCCTCTAAAACTTAGGTTGTGGTATCATGAAGATCGGTTCGTTCTGACGGAAAATTCTGTAAGTACTTTCCCAATCAAATTATATAATGCATGTTTTGTATAGAAGCATATGTTAATGACTTAGATTCTCTCAGATTCCTGACAATATGTCAGTGCTTGTACTCCCTTGCGCTTGAGAGGGCCTGAAGAAGATCAAGCTAAGCTCTCACCTCCAATTGTTAGTCCCAGTCAGCAGTCTAGCTAGTCAGCAAGGCTGTTAGAGCTTCCGTTAGATGTTAGTTACTAGTAGTTAGGACTTGTTATACTGCTATACTAGCTGAACTGGATTTACTTAGAGCAGCTTAATGTATTCTTGATTTGTATAAGTACCTGTCCGTGGTTATAATTTCTGATCAAGTTATTGGAAGTCACAATTCATTTCTTTCAATAACAATGTGCAGATGCGTCCCACAAATCGTGAAATGAGAAGTACTTCCCAAGAGTCAGAGGAGCCTAGGAGACATAGAAGATTATCGCATGATAAAGTTTCGGATCTCAACGAATGGTCAAAAGGTTATGGCCGAAAGGTTGGAGAGCCTAGAAGAATTTTGCAGGATGAGGATTACTTAAAGGTTTTGCCTGAAGAGCACAGCAAGAATAAAATGGAAGTATTGACAGAAGAGAAGGTAAGAAATATGCTCCTCTTATTATTATATGTGTATGTTTTTCTTTGTCAAAGCCAAGTCCGCCTCTTAATGCCACCTTCTTTGTCAATGGCCTCTTAGTAGAACATGCATAGACAGGAATATTACTACACATGCGGGCTTGTGCCAGTATCCTTATGGGTCTGCCTCTCTTTTAAGTACTGCTGCAGTTTTGGTTGCTTAAGGGTCTCCATCTCAGTAGAGCAAATTGTTCTTCCATATTCACGACTGTGTATTCTCAACTTTAGAATAGTTCTTCATGGAACACCCAGATGATCGACCTAGAAAAGTATCACTCAAAAGAAAATGCAAATTATTTACTTTTTTAACATTTCATTGCGACTAGTTAGAGACCCCTTGATGACTCTTAAGGCTCCACTTTAAGTTGCTATCTTATAGCCTTCAGAGTCAAGTGTGCCAATTAGAATCAGGTTCCTCTTAAAATTAGGGACATGGCCAACATCCTCCACAATTTTATCAATTCATCGTGTATCTTGAATTTGGTTGTTCCAAGTCCTCGAACTTTGTAGGCTTGATCACCAGCCGTAAGCACTAAGACTTCATCCATAGACTTGTAGGAAGAAAATCATTCCCCATTAGGACATACACATCTGCTCTGAAGAATCTGAATTGAAGATTCAACCATTATAAGACTCTTCTAAACACGATGTGACCATCAAAACATCAGCAGTAATCTCAGTTTGATTCATCCCCTTTTTCTGCAATCTGTTCACAAAAGAAGCAAAGAATTGACCTTCCAACTGGGGACAATCATACCTTAAGTACACTTATGGTAGTAGCACTCAGTCTCCACTATGGTCTTGATTTTCCACGACTAGAGCCCCCTTGTTTTTGACTTTCAATTGGCTTTTCATCCTTCACTCTCATCACTAATGACCTCTTAAGCTTTCCTTTCTTTACTCCATAAAATAAGAGCCGAAGTCACGTACTTCATCGAAGATCAACTAATCTTTTTCCATAGAGCATGATTGCCACTAGGTGATCATAGCTCTTAGGCAGAAAGCTTATTAGAATTGAAGCCCTATCTTCATCACTAATTGAACTCGCTGATGTGGCCTTGAATTTCAATGCTTCTACCCATCATGAACTTGTAGAACCGCTTCTTAAGGTTGACTCAATTGGTTAGCATCTTCCCTTGATAAAGGTTCTCGAGTCTGTTCATGATGTCCTTCGCAGATTTTTCATTTCGGACATTATGTTTTATTTCCCTCTCCATACACAACCGGATTTTGGAACACACCATATCATCAGGTGATCTTCCCAATCTTCATCCGTCATGGTAGCAGCTTTTCTCTTTGGGAGCTATTGCGAGTTTGTCTCTAATTAAAATATCCCTCACCTCAATTTTTCCACATCATAAAGTCGTTTCTTTTCATCAAACTTGTAGATTTATAGATTATGTTTGATTTTGTAGACGTCACATATAATACCAAGACAAACTCGAACTAGGTTCTGATACAAGTTGGTAGGAATTTTGGTTGATTCCTAGCCCAAGATCATGCACACACTTAAAGAAAACAAAAATAGATGCAAGAAATCAACACATCTCAATAGAAAGTCCAAAGTAACCTAACTAAATATACATAAAACCAAACTAAGCTAGGAACCTAAAGCTACCACATTACGTACGATCGAATTCTCTAACACATCTCGACCAACTAGATGCAGTACTTGGGATACAAGATTATCGGTTTTATATATCCAAGATGTAAAATCATCCAAACAACTAGGCATGGAGGTTGTTGAAACTTTGAATTACAATGAACTTTTTTTGGCATGCTTTTCGCAGGACCATCCCATTGAAGGTTTCATTGAAAAGGGGGTCGAGGACTTTCATATATTACTCTTAAAATTAATTTGGGGTTCTTCTCAATCATCCAAAAGTATGGATGCATGGAAAAGTATAATTTCTTTTTTCTTTTGATTGAATGAGAGATTTCATTAATAAATTTGGGAATTATAAGAGTACTGCAACCAACAGAACAACAAACCAATCCGGCACAACAGACCACAGAACAAGCAAGTAAAACTGCAAAGTTACAAAACAAGGAACAAACTTCTAAGACCTTAATGAAGACTGAGATGGCCATAGAAATCCTCCGCATGTCCTTGAAGTCAGGATAACAAATTTAATAACTGATGAACAAGACATGCATCCAAAGGGAGCTCAAGCTCTTGACCGCTCAAAATTTCTGTAAACTTGAGAGACATAGCCTAGAGGAAGGGCATTACCACTCACAACCTCACTAGTTTAATGATGAACGACGGCATAAACACCACCAAACCTAGGCACGAGACAAAAGCTCCATCTCCAAACCACTCAGGACTAGCTGGGATGAGACAACCAAGTTAAACAGAAAAAACTTAATGAGACAAAGAAAAAAACCAAAACTGCACACGAACCACCGTGATCCGCAAGCAGCACCACCATTGCTTCTTCTCATGAAAAAATAAGGACAAAAACCCTCCAAAAAGGAACACTAAACCCTCAAAAGAGAAGGACACCCCGATCTGCAAGTAGTGCTGCCGCCGACTACACAACCCTCATTGCCACTCACAACCGAGCAACTCACAAGAACCATGCACGGAGAACATACCACCTATAAACCAAACAAAAAATGAAAAATAAAAAAGAAGGGGACAACCCCTAGGGAAGAGGCAGGAGGGAGAAGAGCGGCAAATGAGAGGCACAAGGCATCTTAACCCCCTCCCCCCAGAATGAAGGCTGAGAAGGTTGAGGTGAGAGGAGAGAGCATTTTGGGGGTCGTAGGTACATTATTATGTGTAATCGATACACCCTCAAGTAGTGTAAGTACTAATTCAACGTGTCATAATATGGGTGTGTTATTAATAATGTTATACCCTACTAATATAATATATTGTTCAATAATATTCTTACATGTTGGATTAATTACACGATGTAGCGGTGTATCGAATATATCTAATAATTTTTCTATATGTAGGTACGTTCGAATAATATATGTCTCCAATTAAAGGAGATAATAGTATAGACAAAAAGGTATTATGGTAAAATAACAAACTAAATTTTTCAAATAAGCCGACTCATGAAATATATATAATTAATAAATGACCTCAAAAACAAATGGTGGTTGGTTGGTTAAACTTTAGAAAAACCTATTTCAGGGTGTTTAATCTACTTTACTAAATAAAATAAGACTGTTTTCTAGCAAAAAAAAAGAAAGAAAAAGGAAATCCAACACTTTAGAAGATGACAACCACCAAAATCTAACTGATGGATCCTTGGTAACAGGCCCGTTTGGATTCTTGGATTTGGATTTGAATTTGGAATTCAAATTTATGCATTTGAAATTCATGTAATTGAAATCCCTAAATTTGAAATTTTATTGTTTGGATACAAAATTTAAAGGCGAAGATTTCACAAAGTATTTTAATTTTTTTTTTGACAATTTAAGAATTGAAATATATGATTTAAAAAAAAAATGACCGGAAAAGTCGTCGGAAAAGTTGTCGAAGGGTGGCCGGAAAAGTCACTGGAAAATTGCCGGAGGTGGCAGGAAAAGTCGCCGGCGGTGTTCGGAAAAATCTTCGGAAAGTCACCGGACGGTGGCCGGTGGTTGTCGCAGGAGAGTGGCCAGCGGTGGTCGCCGGCAATTGTGGCTGGAGGTGAGGGAGAGAGAGAGGGTGGGATGGTGGGATTTCAAATACCTAATTAGAGAAGGTATTTGAAATTCATGGATTTAGCCCTCTCAAATCCAAATTGGATTTGGGCTAAATCCAAATACACTCCTTTAAACTATTTCAAATAGATTTGGGTTTGGTGAGCTCAAATTCAAATCCAAATCCAAATCACCCCATATCCATATGGGCTCTTATATATAATTAACAATGTGACATGCATGCATATTTTTGTCTTTCTACGTCCTTGTGGGTTACTTACCCAAATGCTTCTCTCTTAGGGTACGCAAACCGATGAAATTCTGCCGCCATTGGAGGTTGCAAACTTTTACTCTCTTGGCACCACAGACAAAGACCTTATTTTATGCCAGGGTTCTGATGGAAATCTAGAGCAGGTGCAGAAGCACAAGGAAGTACTGACAGGCGAGAAGGTAAGAAACATGATCTTCTTATATTATTATATTATGTGTATGTTTTCCTTTTTTTACATCCTTGTTGACAGAAAAGTTCATCAAAAAGGTTGGGAAGCCTAGTCGATCATGGAATGATGAGATTGTTCTCATCAGAGAAAATACAAAATGGTACCGGGATTTTTTCAGCGGATGGATAGAGTTTGTAAACAAAGTGATAAAAGTAATATTGACAGCAATAATGGTACGAAACATGCTCCTTTTACGTATGTGTATGTTTCACTTTTCTACATCCTTTTTCGTTACTTATCCAAATGCTTTTCTCTTAGGGTACGCAAATAGATGAAAGGAACATGCATGTGTACCCCACAAACGCTCCAAGAAATCCAACTGAAAATATGGAGCCCAATAAACGGGGAGGTATGATTTTTTCCTTTGTGTTTTTTCTTCTTTGTTTTCAACTTTGGTTGATTATAAGGCAAAGAAAGGAGAATTTCTTATATTTACTAAGTAAACTATGCATGTGTTAGTTTAAATGTAAATTAATTGGTGCATATATACGATTCTAAAATTGGACTCATCTCTATTAAGCTTCTCGCTTCAGTTGAAACACAATTTCATTTTACTCCTGATTTACATAATTCCTTTCATGAAAGCAATATCTGAAATTGTTCCTCCCACAGATTTGGAGAAGCAAACTGCAAAGCTAGCTCTGACTCAAGAAGAGGACGCAAGGAAATACTTTGCGGATTTGGAAAAAAAGGCTATGAATTTGAAGGAGTTGTTTCTGTATTGTTCCCTCTTTCCACCAGGTTATGAATTTAGGAAAGATGAGTTGGTTCAATTATGGATAGCTGAAGGCTTCATTGGAGAGAACCAGAGTGAGAGAATGGAGGATATTGGCAGTGCGTGTTTCGATTCCTTGAAGGACAAAGGTTTTTTTGTACACTCAAGATGTGATTATGGAGTCGATTTTGATTCGGTGTTCTCGGTGCCCATTTACAACCCCAGCAACTTCTTGTACAAAGTACATATGGAAAACACAATATCTCAGGGTGATTATTTCAGAGCTGTGGATCCTAAGTTAGATGGAGCCTCGGAAATGACACAACATATGTCTTTGATTTGTGAGGACATTGATGAGATGACTTTTGGGGTTCTTCAAAAGTTTAAGTATCTACACACACTACTTTTGCTCTCTGGTTGTGGGTCTTCCATCAAACACATTAATCCTAACCTGTTTTTGAGCTTAAAGTCCTTGAGAACATTGAATTTGAGTCAAACTTCCATTTATGAATTGCCAAGTTCCATTCGAAATGTCAAAACACTGCGATATCTTGATGTCTCCAATACACCCATTACACGGTTGCCTGAATCAATAGACTCTCTTCACAATTTACAGACCATAAAACTCAGAGGTTGCATACACTTTGTTCAGCTACCAAAGGGCATGAAGAAACTAATCAATCTCCGGCATATCGATCTTGATATCACTCGGCATTTAGATTCCATGCCTGCACACTTGGGGAACTTGACTAAACTTCAGACTCTGTCAGCATTTCTTGTTGGTAGAGATGACGGATGTCGTATTGGAGAGCTGAAGAATTTGAATGATCTCAAAGGAGCACTCCGCATTTCAAGGCTTGAAAACGTGTTGGCTAAGAAAGAGGCTGAGGAAGCTGCTTTAATGGACAAGAAATTCCTCCAAAGGTTGGATCTTCGATGGAGTAATGTGTTGACTGAAAATACAAAGGAGCAAGAGAACATCGTTGAACTTCTTAAACCCCATTATGGCCTTAGAGAGTTACAAATACAAAACTATGGTGGGTTGGTGCTTCCAACATGGATTAGCAGTCCATCTTTTGCTGACCTTGTTGTTATTACCCTCTATAGGTGTAAAAGTTGCACAATTCTCCCATCTATCGGGCAATTACCGGCGCTTAAGTTTCTTTTCATTATAGAGATGAACGAGGTGGAAGAAATCAGTCATCAATTTTTCAGAAATGACCTAGTTGATCAAGCGTTTCCTGCATTTCCAAAGCTTGAGAGACTCGAACTAGACATCATGCTTAATTTGAAAGAGTGGAAGGGGATACACACTGGTGACTTACCATCCCTACTTCAACTCACAGTGAATCGATGCCCAGAACTTGTCACTCTTCCATCACTTTCATGCCTGACATCCCTCAAACATTTGGAATTTAGGTGCTGTCAGAAGCTTCTGTCCTTGCCTAGCGATGGACTCCCAGATTCTCTTGAGTCTCTCATAATAATAGATTGTCCTGAACTGAAAAGACGGTGCCATAAGAAGGAAGGTGAAGATTGGAGCAAGATATACAAGGTGCCTAGCATATGGTTTGATTATAAACAGGTAAGCTAGTCAAGACAACATAAAGTCTAAGAGTACGTTTGATTGAGAAATGCTTCTTTTTTTTTTTTGTGCCTTTTTTATCTGTTCATTGTGCAGTGATACGAAATTGTTCATTTTTATAGATCACCATATAATTATCTCTACAAACAAATAACCAAATTAAAAATCATTTAGTCTCCTAACTGTTATCACATAAATAAACAGTTTTTATATATAACAATTATATTTACTGTCTATTTATTTGAATAGAGTTAGACGATTATTCAATTTTCGATTTAGTTAATTTTGAGATATACCTTTAGAAAATAAAATTTTTTGATCACAATACTACACTGCATAATGGACAAGAGAGGAAAGAAGACAGAAAGGGAAAGACAACTATCATTTCTCATGAAATAAATAGGTTTTTGATTTATTTATTCTTAAGGGAGGAGATTTTAGTTGGAAGGGATGTAGAATTTTTTCCATGCACTGAAGTTCGATCTACCTTTCCCCAATTAATCAAAAATAAAGAGAGGCGCTTTTGGCATTCCATAATTTTCACTTACACTCCTTTGGTTTTTATGTTTTTGTTTATTTATTTTATCAATTTGATTTTTCAAATCTGGCCTTGATACCTTTTACTTTCATGATTGCATTTATTTTAATCTGGAAAATAATTAATATAAAGAATAAAAAACATAACAAGTAACGCATAAGTGCAAGTGGTGTAAATCACCTCCCTATTCTTAATCAAAATTTATGTAGATTTACCTCTGAATAAGGTAGCTATATATGCATACCTATATGGTAGATGCAGAATAGATTATTACAACCATATATGGTTGGTGGAGCGTTAATGATAAAATGGTTATATGTTTTATAAAACCATGCACTCAACACTTCCATCATGATTGTTCCTCAGGAAGTCCCAGGTTGGAGCGCATAAAGTGGCCAGCTTGGCTCCGTTTCATCTTCTGAGAGCCAGCAGCAAACAGCGGAAAATTCAGGATACTTTTCCTGAGAGAAATGACCATAATGAGTGCATTACATGAAGACAGGTGATTGTAAGTTTGGTGCAGTTATTAGGTATCATCATCCTAGGGAGAGATTAATTTTCTTCTCCAGACTCTGTTTTGAGTCCAATAGGTCTTCCATTAAGACCGGGAGGGCCTTTGTGCAGTTTTATATATATATATATTCTCGTAATGGTATCTGTAACTTTCGTCCAAGTTGCAAGTTTGACCACCCTATGGGTATCTCCACTCATAATCTATTTGCAAAAAATGGCAAACTCACGTTTGACTCACTAAAAGCTAGAATTAAGCATAATAAATAAGGGAGAATCGACGGAAATCAATTTTGACTTATGCAATTAAAGTTATTTCAAAAATAAAACTTTTAAAAAATGACAAAATCATGTTTTTCAAGGCCCAAACGATGAAATTTGGCTGAAAAGCGACTGTGTCATGGCAAAGCGATAAGTATTGTTCGCCATACCATTTCCCATCAAAATAAACTGCTAAAGTGCCAAAATCCGACCGTGCCCAAATTACTAGCGAAGCTCCAAGTGTCTAGTAGGAATGAAGACTACTTCCACTTCCATTTATCCATGAAACAATTTACCATCTCCCCCATGGCATCAGCTTTGCTGGTCCTGCCATAAATAGTCCTTCTGATGGTAAATTTAGTGAAGTGGTTCCCCCAGATGGCCCCAACAAATGCTGGACTGGAGCATCAGTGAAGGCAGCCTATTTAAACAAAACGATGTGAAGGCAGCCTTTTTTAGTTGATGATTGATAATAAAACAGAAGAGCATTGCTCTCAAATCATTTTCTGGTCCTTTCTTGAAGCTACAGAATTGAATTCAAGGATTCGTGTTCAAGCTCTTGCTTGACTTTCTTCGCTGCGTCAAAAGCCCAAGTGACGACGTTCATTGTCCGAGACCAGGCAGATAGATGATGATATTGAAAGCTGCTGGAATTGAAAACGATAGTTTACAACCTTTTGGGAATTGAGTTATCTGTAAATTTAATTTTCTCCAATTGCTGCAGATTTGCAGAATTCATGTCAAGTTGATTATGTCCTGAAATTGCATTCAGCTTAAGATTCAACCTTCTGATTTTTTTTTTTTTTTAGTACAAACTCAACCTTCTATATTTCACATTGCTCCATCGTATAAAATCTGCAAATATTCTCATTTGGAGAACCCAATGTAAACATTTTTTCTAAAAAAGTATCATGCCTTGCATATTTTGTAGATACAAGCTTCCGCTTACTAAAATTTAAAATAACATTTATTTCCTTCTCCTGTAGTTAGAGTCTTCGCTACACATGGAGTACGTACCATCATGTATGGCCTTTCCAGATTCAATAATTTGACTATACTCTGGCTGAGTGTAGGGCTGTCTATTGGTTTGATATATATTTACTGACGGAAATTTTTTGGTTTGATAAACCGATTTTCTCAAGCAGAAAATCGAAAATTCGAAATCCAAAAATTCCAAAAAAAGGAGATAGAGACGAATGTGTACTTTCACATGTCCTCATATGTTAGTCATTATGTTCAATCTGTACCATCAACTAAAAAACTCTAGGAGCCAAGCCTCATAATACAGTTAAAGTATAACGACTTGGCGCACAAGACAACTGTAGCATCTCAAGTCATAGGGACTAGTTGCATGTATTATCAAGACTTAATGAATTTTTGTTGACAAGTGAGTAATACTTAAAAAGGTATTCATTGTGTTGGTCATGTTCAGTGAACCATTTACTGGCACTTACGATCTTCTCTTGGTGTATGTCTCTCCACTGATAATGTAAGACATATTATTCTAGACATTAAGCAAAGATAAATCATGCTGGTCTTATCGGATTTGATATTGTCCATAATTAATCTTACGATTATGAATAATTTAGACTTTAAATATTAAGAAATATAAGTCTCACCGTCCTAACTAACTTCTTTAGAATAATGTTATTCCTTTAACTTTAAGTCATGGACCTCTTTATGCATACACATATATTAAAGGATGTCACATAAAAGACAACTTTGCCGGTAATGTTAGAAATAAATGAAAACATACAATAGTTTTTTAAACTGATTTGTGTTAGGGCATAATATTCCAACAGTTAAAAATATACGAAAACATACCATATGTTTTTCAAAACTAGCGTTGGGGCATATTCCAACAGATCAAATTTTTTTATTTTTATTTTTTTCATTTGGCCGGTTTGTTTATTATTTTAATTTCTTATTTTGTTTTAAATTTTACAAAACTTATAGTATTCTACTAATTATTTATCCATGTGGCATGTTGTAAATTGTTAGTCAAAAGTTAGTGACATCTTATCAAAATATGACTCACCGAAAGGGTTTATGAAGTTCATGATAAAGTAAATAGATTAAACTTTAAGCGGAAAAAGTTAGAATATAAGTTAATATAAATATTTAATAACCCCCAATTTAGAGCTAGGTTCTTTCAAATCCCCACCCTAAATTAGCCTCTCTCATAACTCCCTATTATAAACTTAATATTTTTCAAAACCCCCCAATCAACCTATTTCCAACTAGATTTGAATTTTTTTTCAATATTCCAATTATACCCTTTTTTTTTTACAATTTATATATAAATTTATGTCCCACAACTCCAGCACCGCACCCCCACCCCCCACCCCCACGCCTTTGTTTCTATTTCAACACCACCGCTTTCCCACACCCACCTCTCGTAATTGCCCATGTCCTTCTCTCTCTAACAGAGTAACCAACAAGCCTCTCTCTCTCTTTCTGAGTTGATCTCTGCATCTCTGAGTTTCGTCTCATCACTCTGTTCAAGATTTGAGTTTCCTTTGTCAATCAGCTTGTCCTGGCTCTCCAAGGCCGTCGATTACATCTCCTTAGCTCAGTCCGAACTGGACGATGTGGATGTAACACCCCGCACTTTCCAAAGTGTTTTGAAAAGCTTTTTAAAGGTTTTCAGAATTTTATTTGGAAAGTAAAGTGTTTTGGACGTTTTTCAAATTTAAAGTTTGACTTTTAAAAGGGGGAAAAAGTTGACTTTTTGTTCTGGAGGTCTTTTCGCGTTGAGCTTGGGTCCGTTAGGAAGCTCTCGTCCTCACGAGTTCGTAGACACGTAGCACGCGTCGAACGGAGCTACGGTTTGAAAGTTACGGACGTGTGAAGAGAAGGACACATTGGTAATTTTGGAAAAGTTGGATTTAAAAAGGGGCACAGAACCCCAGAAATCTCAGTTTCTCTCTCCTCTCTCCCGACCCTTCTCTCCCTCTCTCGCGCGACACAGACCAGCCGCGCCTTTCGCCGGCGCGTGGGGGCGCGT
>QANT01008216.1:11001-43809 GCA_003254885.1 Purshia tridentata | reverse complement strand
TTATATGCATTTCAAAATATATTTGCATACAATGAAATAAGTATTATATTAAATAAATTTTTTAAATATAATCAGTTACAAGTTGTTGATCGATAAGTCTCATATTATAAGCTTTGCTCTAATTAAATGTCCACAAGTGTTCAATATTAGTGAACAAAGCGAATGTCTAGTGATGTTCAAAATATTTTTTAAGTTTAAGTCGTGTTTATTGTTTATTTTTGTTAGATCTAAATGAAGAATTTAATTTCTTTAGTTAGATTAAAAAAACCTCGTAAGTACGACAATCTTTTTTCATATGTGAGTACGACAATCTTTTTTCATATAATATATTATATCTACTCTGTATACTTGTAGGATATTGAACAAAACCTAAATCTTAAACTAAATAATTGGATTGAGTGTTTTTTTTTTCTCTAAAATTGGGGAATTTTTTTTCTTCAAGAAAACGTTTAGAGGTTTATAATTTTGTCATGAAATCTTTTTAAAATCTTTTTTTTTTTTTTTTTTNTGTGATTTGATTTATGTTTTATAGAATTTTAAATGAGGATATATTAGTCTTTTAAAATGCTTATGTGGAAAATATATTATTAAATATATTAAGTAATTTAATTGACATGTTAATTCCATGTCATTATGGCACGTGCCATACTGTGGCACTCTAGCATTACCCTTTTGTTTATTCATATTCAAGCAATTTTCTAAAAAAGTAATAGAAGGGCAAAAAAGTATATTAACAAAATTAATATTTTAAAAGAAATTAGGTATTGGGTGGGCCATTGACTAAAATGTAATTTCTTAAAATATATCATTGACTATTATGGGATA
This sequence comes from Purshia tridentata, assembly GCA_003254885.1. NCBI lineage: Eukaryota > Viridiplantae > Streptophyta > Magnoliopsida > Rosales > Rosaceae > Purshia > Purshia tridentata. The sequence goes on along the minus strand of QANT01008216.1, from coordinate 42,984 downwards.
TGAAATTATGCATTGACCTATTTGTAATTTAGAAATGTTTGATTGATTTATTTGTAATTTTCTATAAAAATAATTACAATTTCTTAAATAATATAAAAATTATATTTAAATCAATAAAATATTTCAATATTATATAAGAGTCAATGTGAATTTTTGTTTATAGTTTAGAAACGTTGTTCATAATTTAGAATTAGGGTTATAAAGTTTGTGACTTTGGGGTTAGCTCTATGTCCAAAACTCATGAGCTAAACCCTGAGTTGTTTTGCAGCATAGCCGTCAAAAATAAATCTTATACAAATATAAATCTACCTAATAATGTATTATTGATCTATTATAATTTATATTTTTTTATTTTGGTCAATGGTGACTAGAATATTGAGAAAAAGAGTTAAATTTTAGATAAAAGATAATTTTTAGATGATTATGTAGGTCTAATATTTACTCGAAGACTTGACATTCACCGAGTAGTTTCAAATTTGTTTTCATTTAAAGTTAGTGAATTCGAATTTGAATGTTTCCAACATTATGAAAAGAATATTAGCAAACTAATAGTGGTAAATAGATTGGTGAACAATTATAATACCACATGTTGGGAACACCATAGCAGCCCATTGTTGGTGCCACGTGGATCCTATTTTTATATATATATATATATATATATATATGCATGCATATTGATTTTAAATGGACAAAAATCATAAGATATTTATTGGTGGCATGTTTAAGTGTCTAGTGTGCAGCCAAGTTCCTACAATTTCCTTTGTTGGCAGGATGAGCGGACGTGTCGCGCGTGTAACACAAGAGAAGTAGATAAGGGCCGTCTCTAAATCATCAAAGTTCGAGACGAAGCAGAGCCCATAAAGGAAATAAAGCCCAACAACAGCAACCCCGTGTACCCACAATCGCATCTCCGCTTCGGGCTCTCCTATTTTGGCCGGCCGTTTTGGAATTTCCAATTTCGCGGAAAAAATTTACTTATTTCTTTTCTTCTTCTTATTTTTCTTCGTCTTCTCGCGGGTCAATTTTCATATCACAAATTTCAATCAACATCTGGCTCTGGGTTCTGGGGTTCAGAAACTGAGTGATAATTGCTGTATTATTTCATAATAATAATACTAATAATAAACAAATAAATAAATAAAAACAAAAAAATTGTGGATTGGGATGAGCATGGGGCGTAGCGGTAGCGGTGGCGGCGGCGGCGTTGTGCAGGCGGCGGTGATAGCATACAATCTGAGAGACGCATCGAATTGGTGGCAGAACATCAACGACTCACCTCTTTGGCAAGACCGTATATTTCACGCCCTCGCCCTTCTCTACGGTCTCGTCGCCTTCGTTGCCCTGGTAATTTATATATGTCTTCATCTCTCTATCTTTCTCTCTCAACATATTTCGTTGTCTATATATGTATGTATACGTTGTATGTGCGAATTTCAATTTGTTTACCTGAATCCTAAATCTCGAATGCTAGGATTTTTAGCTTAGGTTTGGTTGCTGGTAAACCGAAGGAAAAAGAAACAATACTTTTTACTTGTGTGTGTTACGTTTCAAATCTATGTGTAGGTATTATTAATTTCAGGATAATGAAGAAATTTGATACATATTTATATGTTTTTATTTAATTTTAGATTCAATTGGTTCGGATACAATTAAGAGTGCCGGAGTACGGTTGGACCACACAGAAGGTCTTCCACTTTCTTAATTTTGTTGTCAATGCAGGTTTGTATTGTTTAAGATTTTGTTTTTAATTTCGTCTTCTCCTCTTTCGTTTTCGGGATTCTAATAGTGTTCGTGATTTTTGTTGGGTGTGACCGTGTGAGTGTTTACATTTCTCCTGTTTAATTTTGTAGTTCGATCAGCAGTGTTTATTTTTCGCCGGCAGGTGCAGAAGCTGCACCCAGAGGTTGGATTTGATCATTGGTTTCATACTATTTGATTTAATTGTTCTTAGTAACTGCTAATGTTTAGCTTGTTTGGGTTTGCTTGTTAGATTCTCCAACATATTTTGCTTGATATGCCAAGTCTTGCTTTCTTCACAACTTACGCACTTCTGGTTCTGTTCTGGGCAGAAATTTACTATCAGGTTATATTTCATCCCAAGGACTAACATATATATTATTATTTTGGTTTGGGGGGGAGGGGTTGTGTTAGGAATATGATGGTTTAATTATGACCCTAATGTGTACATTGAACAGGCACGTGCTGTTTCTACAGATGGACTGAGGCCAAGCTTCTTTACAATTAATGCCGTGGTTTATGTAATTCAGGTGAAATTTCTGCTTCACTGTTTCACTTTAAGTCACGGAAAAAGGGAGCTTTTGGAGTTGGATTCTTCTACATGGAAGCAAGTCATGTTTTCTGAAAAGCGCATTACAATTATCTTGTTTCCACTTTATTTTTCTTTCCATTTATTAAGTAGGCTTATGATTAGGCCCATGTCTATCATGTTTTTCCCTTTATTGCATTGGACTTAATAATGGGATGATTTAAGTAGAGTATCAATCATGTGTCTTCCCTTTTCATCATGCAAGTGTATGGGAAAAACATGTTTCCATGTTGGGAATATTAGTAATATCATTGGATAATCTTATTGTTTTGGTTTTATTGTTACAGATTTCTATGTGGTTGATATTATGGTGGAAGCCTATCCATGTTGTGGCAATATTGTCTAAGATGTTCTTTGCAGGTATTTCTTTAGTAAACACATATAATTTTTTAAGCTTTGTAGTTGAAATTGGTGATCTGTTATTCTAATACATATATTCCTTCAGGTGTGTCCTTATTTGCTGCCCTTGGGTTTCTTTTATATGGTGGAAGGTAATTGCGCTTTGTTCTCTCTGCTGCATTTCCAACATATGAAACATGTACACTTGCAAAATGGCAATGTGCTGTGTATTTCTGAAATAAAAGAAAAATAATTGGAACAAAAGCACAAATTGGAATTGACTTGATTAGACATTAGAACCTGTAAGAAACAAAGGAGATTGTGGACTAATAGTGTTGAGTAGGCATGATGCTCTTGCCCACGTTTTGTAACCCAAAAGAGCAAGTCATTCAAGCAAATAAACACAATAAAGAGGCTTCTTCAAAAATTTAGTTTTACTGATGCATCATATTTAATGGATTCTTAGAAAGTTATGTCATTTACATGATATATGGGACTTTATGGAGGAGATTTTGTCTCTGTTGCAGTTAGTGAAGGTCAGGCATAAAATATAAATAGCATGGGGCTGTGTTGTTATGTGTGCTTCTGTGAGAGAAACTTTGAGAATGGAACACATTTTCACTGATTAATTGGTGTGCATGTTATATTTACTGACTGCAAGTTATTTAAAAGGAAGAGGGAGGGGGGAATTCCTAATTCCAGTTGTAAAATATTGGTATTCTATGTGTACTCCTGACAAATAATTTAGAATACTGCCTTTACATGCTTGATATAAATAAATGTATTTTGACACAAAACTTACATTCTGGGCAATCTTCTAATGTAGTCTCTGCTGTTGTTTCTGCCAGACTCTTCTTGATGTTGCAGAGATTTCCCGTAGAATCAAAAGGACGGCGTAAGAAGCTGCAGGAGGTAACTACTTTCTTCAAAAGTATTTTTTTAAGAACCCATGAGTTTTCATCATTCTCTAGTTGTACTTATTACATTTGTTTTGTGTTTTTTGGCTTTGACAGGTTGGCTATGTGACAACCATATGTTTTACATGTTTCCTTGCCAGATGCGTAATGGTGAGTCTGCTTGAATTTTTTTGGAGTTCACCTACTACTCCTTGAACTTGAGGAAGCTTGATAGTGGGTCAAATTTTTAAACATCAAAACCACATAGATGGTCAGTTTTATTTTGTGCATATATCATGTGTCATACAACCAAACAATTTACATTGGATATTCTGTTCCTCCAATTTACATCAGGCTGTTCATTTTGATCAAACTATGGTAATTAAAGCCACAGCTAAATCACTGCACCTTGATTTATTAATTCCTCACTTAAGCTTCTATGATTTGTAATCTCGTGCTACAGATGTGCTTCAATGCATTCGATGAAGCTGCAGACCTTGATGTCTTGAATCACCCAATTCTAAATTTCATATATTACCTGGTAAGTGTTTTGTTTATATTTTTGTTTGGCTAATGCAACTCTTTTGGTCCATTAAGCCTCATTGGAGTTTCAAATTTCACCATTGAAATTTTTCTTCCCCTTTCTTTATAGTTGGTGGAAATATTGCCTTCTTCTTTGGTCCTTTTCATTTTGAGGAAGTTGCCTCCAAAGCGTGGGATCACACAATATCACCCTATTCGCTAAGATGATGTAAAAGATTTGATCAAAACAAATTAAAAGTGAGGGACGTGCGAATATGTGACTTTTGAGATGCTTATCTACCCTCTGGGGAGAATGAAATCTTGGAAGGAAGAGAAAAAGTGGACCACTCTGTGTTTTGAGGAACAGCAGCTTTTTGAGTCTTCGTTCTCAGCAGGAAGTGGTAGATTTGTTGAAAAGAAATGACCTTTAAAGGATTGTCAAATATGTTGTTAGTATCATGGTCTTTTATTTTGAATGTCTTGAATCATACGATTGGTGCTTTGTTGTTTTAACAGTGTCAAAAACTTAAGTGGCCATTCCCTGAATAGGAAAACGGGAGCGAATGAACTGTTTTCTGTATGATTAGGATAGAAGTGTTTGACAGTTGTGTTAATCTATCGCATCTCTATTATAGCAAGTGCTTTCACAACATCTTGGTGTTTACATGTGATTTCAGCCATCTCTACTTATCTAGCCGAAAGGAAAAACTAGTGTCTTGTGTTTTGTGGTGTTGGAGTGTATATGATTGATTGCAACAATAAGGAATCAAGGATGTAGATTTGATGAAATGAATATGATCTTTTGGCCAAGGAAGCATACCTGTTCTGATTTCTGAGACTGCATGCTTCTCTTCATGGCTGAAACTTGCTGGTTATGTTTAATGCTATAAATTTCGGCTTTTCGGGCTTGCACCTGAAACTCTCTCTCTATGGTGAGAAATGAGTTTATCATCTGGTTGAACAAGAAGGGAAATGAAGGATGAAAGTGGATTCGAGTGATTAGGCTGGTTAAGATGACTATATGATGGAATTAAAACCAAACTTTCTCCGTCTACTGGTCTGAGTCAACCACCTTTGGTATATTGAATGGTAGGTTTTACTTCTCGTTTTTCAGGTCAGTTTTGAATGGTAGGTTATGTCCCACGTAAGAAAAAGAGAGGTTAGTCTTCACTTGAATCACTTTACACACCTTATACTTAAACTCGCGGGTTTTAAAACTCGGATTACTTGCGAATTTAGTCAAGTTGTGGTTAATTAAATTATCTTTGTTATTTTAGAAAACTACTAAAACAGAAATTTTCTTTGTTTTTTGTCCAGCACTAATTTTTTATTTTAAGAAAGTATTTCTAAAAATAAGGCTAAAGGGCCGGCCTCATATTTTCAAATTTTCAATGAACTTTTATTGGACATGGGTATTGACCTTATTGAAATGGGTTTGATATTTGATAACTGGTCTTGAGTTGAGAACCCATTTGTATAGGGTTATCGACTTAGCAACAAAAGGTTCATGCGTCTATTGCCGCTACTCATGTATATGTCTTTATCACAAAGAACCCAGAAAGCTTAAGGCTCAGGCAAGTAGATAAAATAAGGCTTGCCTTTCTCTAATTAATTGTTCTTTTCCATTAAAGGATTTTTCAACAAGTCATCCAAATAGATTGTATTGATTGGCTTCTCAAATTAACCAACATGGAATTGGATTCTTTATTCTCTATACGCCTCTTTTAATGCATAAAATTGGATAAATATAATAAATAGTAAAATAATATCAGTCCAGAATTCGATTTGATTCATTGTTAACACGTAGAATTCGCTCCTACCCATTCCTTTAATCCATATATATAATTTTATCCAAATCTCCACAGAATCTCAGAGATAACTAAACATGATCAAGTTTTATTAGCTCATAGGATAATTTAAGCAACTATAATATTCGTTTTGGACTGTAAAATGATACAAAACATAAAGAAAAGAGAAAAGATAATCATGACCATTTTGAGGATTATTATCCACTGCAATGCCAACATCAATGATATCAGCATATCACGCACAACTTTATTTAGGAATTAGCAACCTCGAATTAGACCACATGTTGTTTTTTTGGTAGGTAAAATTGATTAGATCGCATGTCAATTATAATTTATAGGATAAGAGAACAATCAAATGTTTCATATTTCTAGATTTTTTATGTAATACATTATCGTATATCTTAACTCCATTAAGGCTACTAATTATGACGGACGAATAATCATAATTAGTAATAATGTTTCATAATTAGTTATATTTAATTGGCATAATAATATATACGTGTATTAGTAATATTCTAAATATTTTCATTAAAAGTATAGTAAAATCTTGGACACTGCTATTTTCTTTAAGCTTTAATTTTCTATAATTTTAAGACACTTTTATGCTACCTGTGTTTCTTTTAACCCATTTGTTTTGTTTGATACTTTTTTTTTCATAAAAACAAATTTATTTATAACTTAACAATAGCTATAGATTGCTATAACTTAACAATATTTTCTCTATTTTTTTTTTAAACTGAAAAACGAGGCCAAGAAAATATTCCTGTTCGTAAAAATAAAAAACCAGCTTTCCTTCTCCAAAGAGTGTTATTTTGCTTATCGAACAAATTAGTGATGAGAAAAATATTTTTCCGATAAATCCAAAAACCACCGCACGTACCGACTGAGAACTGAAAAGTAATGGCGTACCGGCCTAATGAAATGAGAAAAGTCTTCGTCATCTAGCAGATGCCACGTCATGTGGGACCCACTCCTCTACCATTCTTGCTTATAAACCGCCCACGTCACTGACAGCTGACTCAGCATCTACGCGGGCGGAGGTAACATCCAAAAGCACCCTGCAGAGAAAATATCTCTTTTTTTTTTCTTTCTAAAAATAGAGAAGCGAAAAAAAAAAAAAATTTGTTAATTAATTTAATTGCTGTTAAGGCGCCTAGCAATTTGCATGGCAGGTCTCTTGCTTGTATTAAACAGGTACGCCAATATGGAATATGTTGTCTGTCAATCTGTCAATCTGTCATACAGATTTTAGATTTTCAGTCAAGGACTCGGCTACTCGGATTTTCAGTCGAGGACTCCGACACTGGGAATTCTCAGGGAAGGACTCTCCGGCCATTTATAAATACTCCCAATGTTTCCCAACCCCATCATGCAATCACTAGCTCCTCTTTCTTCCACATTTCTTCTCCCATTTCAGATTTTTAGGTTTATTTTCGATTCAGCAGGATGACTCTCCTCATTGAGCAGCCTGACTTTGGTAATTTTTTTAATTTCTCTACTTTTCTCATCGATTTTGCTCATGCTATCTAGTGCTATAATGCAATTTTTTTAGAAAAATAAAATTAAATAATTTATATTAATATATATGTGCTTCTGGGTGCTGATAATTTTCTTGAAATATTAGTTTTAGCAGAAATTGAGGTGGAGGAGAAGAAGGTCTGTGCTGAAGAGATTAATGAATTGGTGTTGGATGGTGGATTTGTTGTGCCTTCCACAAACGCATTTGGCCACACTTTCAGGTCCTCTTCTCAATTACCATTTTCTAGGCTACATTATATAGAATCAATTAATATATGGATGCATCCACCCACATATTATCATATAATTCTTTTCCTTTAGATCTACATTTTTCATTTCAATTTTCAGCAAAAAATCCGAAAAAAAAAAAGGTGCTATGATTAACACATCTATTGGGTGTCACCAAAAGAAAAAGGGTGATACCATAATCTGTTTGCAACAGTGTTCCCTGATTCCCTTCTTTATGATCATGAATTATTCCTAGCAGACCATTCATCGAACTTAATTATCGTACTTTTATTCAAAATGTATCAGGGACTATGATGTTAACAGTGACCGGAGAGATGGGGTTGAGGAATTCTACAGAATCAACCACATTAACCAAAGTGTTGACTTTGTAAGCAATTAAACTGTGAATATTTTCATTAATTGATTAATGAATTTCCTTATGCATATTATATGATAAGTATGATTTATATACTATTGTAAGTTTGTAATATTATAATGAATATGGAATAAATTTGGTTCAATTAATTAAAATTGCAGGTGAAGCGGATGAGGGAAGAGTATAGCAAACTGAACAAGGTTGAAATGAGCATATGGGAATGCTGTGAACTTCTGAATGAAGTTGTGGATGAGAGTGATCCTGACTTGGATGAGCCTCAGATTGAGCATCTCTTGCAGACTGCTGAAGCCATCAGAAAGGACTATCCCAATGAAGGCTGGCTGCACTTGACTGCCCTTATCCATGGTACATTAATTGATAGCATAGTTCTCATTTCACATTTTGACTCCTTAATTATGTGATTAACCAGCCTTTGTTTTCCATGAAATTTAGATCTTGGAAAGGTTCTGCATCTTCCTGCTTTTGGGGAGCTTCCTCAATGGGCTGTTGTAGGTGAGGATTATATCACTGCACTGAAAAGTTGAACCTTCAGTTATCAAATCTATTATCTGCTTTATTATTATGAAACTAAACAAGATCATTTATTAATTTCAGGTGACACATTCCCTGTTGGGTGTGCCTTCGACGGGTCAATTGTTCATCACAAGGTCTAATTTCTCTCTCAAATTTTGTACCAAGACTCATCTTTAAGATATAAAATGAATCACTTCACCAACTTAAATTGATTTCTGAATTTATTTTTTTTGCCAATAGTCTCTAACATTATGTGGGTTTGTTCCTTGCAGCATTTCAAGGAAAATCCTGACTACTACAATCCTGCTTATAACACTAAATATGGAATTTACTCTGAAGGCTGTGGACTCAACAATGTACTGATGTCATGGGGGCATGATGACTACATGTACTTGGTATGCACATATTGGCCAAACCTATTTTAACTTCTACATTCATTGTGCATACACTGCAATCCATGTACTTAGAAGTGGAAGGAAGTAGCATTGTCAATCATAATTTACCATCTAAATTCAACATAAATATGTTATATAATTTCATAATCTGACAATGTCTTATTTCCTTGTCCCGTCTTCAGGTGGCCAAGGAGAACAATACTACTCTTCCTTCAGCTGGTCTTTTCATTGTCAGATACCATTCATTTTATGGTACATTGTGAAATTAGCAGCTACCCCTTCAGTTGTGCCACTTGTTAAAAATATATATATATACACTGGTTTCAAGTCATACTTACGGATTGATCACAATTATGTTGCAGCTTTACACAAGGCAAGAGCATATAAGCACTTGATGAATGAAGAGGACATTGAGAATCTGAAGTGGCTGAAAGTATTCAAGTAAGACTATTCACCTTTCCATTTGTGAACCCAGTAATATATTAAGACTGTGCTTTAACCAAAAATAGGAATTATATATTTATATCCTATTCAAAATTAAGAAGAGCATAAAACTAACATGGCTTTTCTATATGCAGCAAGTATGACCTTTACAGTAAGAGCAAAGTTCGCATTGATGTTGAGAAAGTCAAGCCATACTATCTCTCTCTAATTGAGAAGGTAAAGACCATTTGTTCTTGTCTAAGTTCTGGTTAAGACATGATATAGCTAGGTGGAAGGAAAATTTTCAAGTTCGTGAAATTTAAGTCGATGCACAAGATAGAGCTTAAGTATGACATTGTTTTTTTTCCCCTGTTATTCTTAATTTTGATTTACATATTCTGTTTCAGTACTTTCCTGCAAAGCTGAGATGGTGAAATTGGGAGCTCTAAAGTTGGATCCGCAAAGAGATCATGGTAGCAGCTGAATAAAGGAGCAGGATTTAGGACCTTCAGTGCTTTTTCTTTTTTTTACTTTCTTCTTTTGTCTATTCCCTTTATGTTTCTTTTGTTCATGGGGAGGTGCACCTTTCCCCCGATTTTGTATACAAGAAGAGTAATAAGAATGCTACCTCTGAAGTTATTTCATTGCCTTAGATTTTTTCATACTCCTGTTCTATGCTCTTAATCTTAAACTAGCTACTTTATACATAAATTCTTGCGTAAGTACGTTTAAAACTTCAAATCATAGATTTCCTGATGTTACCAACAGTTCAGATTCAAGTCTTCTCCATCTTTGTATATGTTTGTATCTAATTTAATGATCGAGACCCCCGTCAAATTAAATTCTTTCTTAACCACTAAAGCTACAAACTCGAACGATGACCACTAAAGCTACAAACCCGAGTGATGACTGCTTATTCATTGAGCTACTAGCTTACAACTGCCTTAGTCCAAATTAAAGTGGGTCTTCATTTTTTGTTTTTTGTTTGGAAATGAAAAAGTGTACCTTCACCACCTGTCTATTTGTCAATACTTTAATGAATATGAAGTCTACGTTGGAGTAGGGGTCAGAGTTGGACTACAGCCTACAGGAAGGCAACATCTGAACCTAAAATGAAATGATTAATTTAATTTGTTTTACCGTTATGGCAATTGGCAAAGCCTCCCTATTTGTCACAACTTTAGAAAATGAGTAGTAAATTATTGTCACGTGGAATCAAAGAGATAAATATATATATAAATACATAGTAGTTGTAGACTTGTATTATATAAGTCCATTTTTTCTAATACAATAATATATGTATAAATCGTCAATGAATGTCGTTGTAAGTTGGGTGGGGGTGGTGGGTGGGTTTAGACGATTCCTCCAAGTTAGGTGTGTGTGTAACCTTGAATTATATATCCCTAATAATAAAACCCATCTTTGTCTACCTCTTCTCTTCTCTAAACTTTTCACTGTGTCTAAATAGAAAATGACAATTATATATTAATACATAATAGACACCGAGCACGATTTGTCCTGTGCATTCCTCTTAGAGAAAGAGATTGATATTACAGCTAAGCGTTTTGTTTTGTGTTTTGGGAGCTTCCTTTCTTCTTACTCTGCTGTTGCCGTTGTTGACCATGACCCTTGAATATGCTCGTATACTTAAACACATAGAGGCTTGATACTTGATACGATTCTATCAGCTTCCTTAAAAAAAGGTTTGATTGTTTGCTTCAGCATTGGCTTTTGTCCATTTATTGTCATGGTGAGTGCTCTTTCAGACATATTCACGAACATAAGTTGGGCAATTTAGTAGTCAAAGTTGTAGTTTTTAGGAGTGGAAGTGGTCTTTTGATTTCTACGAATTGGGTTTCTCAGTTTTTGGTATTTGATTGATTGGGTTTTCGTCTGCCTTTCATACCTTGTCCCCGTTTCTGAGATTTTGGGTTTATATAGTTTGCTTGGAGCTCATATACCATCTGTTAATATAGCTGAATTGTTGAAATTTCGAATTTGTCTTTGCACCTTGGAGATTTTGGGTTGCTGGGTTATTAGAACCTATCTTTTGCCTTCTAAGCTTGAGGGAATGAAAGGAAAGGTTGGAGCACCAGGAAGTTACTTTGTGTTAAACACAGGAGATAAAATTCCAGCCATTGGACTTGGGACATGGCAGAGTGGTGGAGACCTTTGTGTTCAAGCTGTAAAGACGGCATTATCAGTCGGTTACCGTCACATAGATTGTGCACATCTTTATGGTAATGAGATCGAAGTTGGGGAAGCATTAGCTGAAGCATTTAAGGGTTCACTGAAGAGGGAAGATGTTTTTTTGACTTCTAAGCTCTACTGTACGATGAATTCACTCAATAAAATCGAGAATTATGTTACAGTTTCTCTTAAGAACCTCGGAGTTTCATATTTAGATCTATATTTGATGCATTGGCCTGACAGCTCAGCGTTTGGTGATGCTACTGATCCTCCTTCAAAGTCTGGGAGTGAGTATAGGCAATTCTTGAATCGATTGAAGAAAGCATGGAAAGCTATGGAAGGTCTGGTTGAGTTGGGTCTGGTTAGAGCTATTGGCGTCAGCAATTTTAGTGTTGAGCAGATCAAACAATTGCTCAAATTTGCAAAAATTGTACCTGCTGTCAATCAGGTTGGCTTTTTCTAAATCGTTCTTGCTATATATGGATTTCTATGTCGTATTTTTTATTGCTTAATTACATGTATCACAAGGGGTTAATATGTTGGAGTAGATAAGTGACTTAATCTAGTAACGTTTCATTGCTAAGATGGGTTTTCAGCAATAATTTTATCTACAATCTACCTCACCTCAACAAACCATCTCCTGAAATTTCTCATTAATTTGGCTGACCTAGTAATCTGTAAGCATTTGGACAGCAAGGTTACTTGAAGGAACCTGCAAGTATACATAGGTAATGTGAAATGTAGAAAATCATGACTTGGATCAGATGAATCTGACAATCATTGAGTTGGTAAGCTCATTTAAGAATTGGCCTTCCAGCATAGTTCTGGCCCTAAAAACAGCCTACGACATCATGGTTCCTACATGATTCTGAAATGAAAGATTTAATTTTGCTCCTTCAACATTCCTTGATAAGTTCATATGTGTTTTCATTGATGCTAGAATTATTCTCCCAAACTAGCTTAATTTAATTATTCAAAGAGACTGATTGGGTAGGATTAATACCTCTCATGACTTTCTTTCTGACTCAATGTTGACATTGGAAGCGAATTATGAAGCAAAAATAGTCTAGATTTCTTACCCACCTCTTTCCCAGGACGTGTTTTGAATTCCATCTTTGCTAGATTTATTTTTTTATCATTATTTTGTCCATGTAGGTTTTTTGGGATCCAGTGTTGAAGTTGCTTAATTTCTTAGGACAAAATATGTTGTGGCTCTAATTTTCCTTTCTCCTACTTTCCTTTGTTTAGACTTAAGATTGAAATTCATCCTTGTTGGTCACTGTACCCTATAAATTCAGGGTCCTTAATTGATTTATGATTGAAATTTTAGGTGGAGTTGCACCCTTTTTGGAGGCAAGATGAACTTGTAAAGTTCTGTCAATTGAAAGGTATCCATGTATCTGCTCACACACCCTTAGGAGTCCCAACTTCAACTCCTGGTCCATCTGATAGCAGTTCAGGTGGGGAAGATGAACCTGGAACGCCTCGCATATCATTCAGGAGGTCAAGATCTGTGCATGGACCTATGCTGAAACTGTCAACAGTCGAAGAGATAGCAGACAGGCACAGGAAAACACCTGAGCAGGTACTTTAGATTCAGCAATCTTTTTATTTTTATTTTTACTTACCATCTATTTCCATTGCAGTTAAACATAGCATTTTTATGTTTGATCTTTTGCTTTAAACTATTGAGTAGTATAATCTTATCCAAACTATGATACCAGAAATGGAAGTATCATTCATCTGTTGAACTTTATAATATGCATATCCTTGTGATTACAACACGAAGCTCAATGTAGGGTTCAAAACACTATACGCTTATGATTATACCCAAATGAATAGACAAAAAATAAACTTCAGATCTGATCCCATAGCTATATCTTTTCCCCCTACTATCTTTATTCTGTAACCAAGGTAGACCCCCATATAAGAATGCCCCATAATGGTTAGAGTTAAACTTATCTTGACAACAGCGAGGTTTGTTCTGTGAGTGATCCTCATCTAAGTGGCATGGACAATTCAATGCCATGTGGATCTACAGCAGTGAGGCTGGTTCTATGACTGTCCTCATCTAAGTTGCATGGACAACTCAATGCCCATGAGTATTCTAATCACCTAGTTTTCATCAAACATAATCAAAAGTAAGCGAGAAGCAGTATAAAAACTGTGTCATGATTGTAGGGAGTTGATGCTCCATGTTGCATGAATGTAAGATGCAGCAATACAAACAAGTGTTCATAACCAATGGGACAAGTGAAGATGTGACTGCAACTTAGAATTTGAGAAGTTAGACATTAGAGCAATCTGAGAATTGCTAAACTTGCTTGGCCCGCAAAACTTTGAAGTGATGCATGACAGATTTTGCTCTGATTCTAATTCAGATGGAGAATTCTTGACTTCAGGACTACAATTTCAGGGCCATGGTTAATGTAAAAAGGCTTGGCTGCATTTGATTGAAGTATAGGTTTATTCTGAGTCTACACTTTGAGCTTTTATGTTTTAAAATTCTAATCTGTATACATATTATAATTCATATTTAATTTGATTGAAGTGGTGCTTGTCACTTAAAACCCTAACGAAGTGACAGCCTCAGTAGAGCCACAGCAACTTCTACCTTGAAGAACCTACATTTTTAGTCAAGGTTCTTCCTCAGGAAGCTTTAATGAGATTTTCAGTCTCCAATTACGTAGCCAGTGATTGTCATTATATAACTCATTATATATTAATTTAAAGTTGTTAAAATTACATCAAAATCAGAAGGATATCATCTCGAAACCTTAGAAGTTTATTTTATTCCAGTTGGAAATTTGACCCTTTCTAAAACTTCATATTTATTTATTAAGTTGTCAGAAAAATAAGTCTTTTTGTTTATGCTTCCATGTCTTGCAAAAAAAGTTGCTAATCCATATATTTCACAATTTGATGAAAAATTTAAGAGAAAGGTTGGGTGGGAAAATTAATCAAATACGACTTAGAGTAAGTGCTTACTATTATTATGATAGAGCCATTTTAATTGGTTATACTTTGTCAATAATTTGTAATTGCTGAGTGTTAATGCTAGGATATGATGCATGGATAGTTTAGGAACATGTAAGTATCATTAGTTCAGTTTTACTTTTCTACACATATGATCTTGAGAATGTTAGGAATAAAAGAAGGATCACCATCCAAACCCAAGCCTCCTTACTGTCTAAGCTCCTGTGTAAGTGCATGTAACTGAATTGCTTTCTTTAATAGTAGTAATTAAAGTTGTAAGGTCTTTTCAGAATTACATAATGATTGAAAATTTAGTATCAGGGGAAAAAACAGAAAAGTTTTCCTTAGTATTGATTTTGAGGGGGGCCTCTACTTACTAGCCTTATATTTGGATAATATTTTGTCGTTAATGTTTTTCAACCTTTTGCATCCCTTTCCTGGCTCTGGATCTTTTGTATTTTACTTTTCCCCTTAAATTTCTGAAAGCATGGTTATGTTAGAAATGCAAACCAATGCCTTCACTTTGTGCAAAGCAAGGCATATAGAAATTTTGAAACAACTGCCTTTCTTCACCTTGTACGATTTAGCACCTAGCAATTGCAGGAATTCAAATCTGTGGATGTTCTGAAGTTGCAATGGTGGTTTGCCCATACATATGTTTAGGATTCCAATCGTACCAGTTGCCATGCCAAGTTAAAGTAGTGAGGAGCAGATTTTTCTTTCTTTGTTGTGGCCATAAAACAATAACTGCCATTTCATGCAATGAGTAACTTCTTATAAAAAGCAGCCAGGGTGGGACTATTGTGTTATCAAAACTATCACTGGGTTTTGTTTTCCAAAAGAAGAAAATAGTACAACTGGGCACTGGGTCCTATGAACTAGAAGTCAATTAGGTCTGCAGATGATTCTGTTGTCACGAAGAAAAAATATTAAGGAACTGCTTGTGATTTTAGTAATATTTTGGTATGCTTGATCTGTTTTAGGTTGTTTTGCGTTGGGGGCTGCAAAGAGGAACCAGCGTCCTACCTTGTAGCCTGAAGCCTGATAGGATCAGAAAAAACATAGACATTTTCAGTTGGTCTCTGTCAGATGATGAGTGGAACCGCTTGAACCACATTGAACCACAGGTATGCTTATTTGGAAACAGTCCCTTGAATAATTTTTCAGAGAGTGGCTTTATGTCTGGAAGTGGTCCACTTCAAGCTGTGCGTGAGATGGAAGATGACATGGAATCCAATGCCTGATATCTAATGATATCTTCAGATAATGTGCCATTTTTGTTCAAAGAAGTGATCATCCTTGTGATATGTATGCCCATTGTTTGCAAGATTTCCAGTTTGTGGATGCTGAATAGAAAGTCAAAACAGATATTATTAACTGAAGTGGCAGATATTTCTTTAAACAAACGAGAAATCAGATTTAGATGTGCTGTGCTGTGGCCTTGTGCTCATTCTATGATGTCCTTTTCTCTCTGAATAATAGCTGGCATTGCATGTACGTATAAATGTAGCAACATGGTCCATAACACACACCTACCGCTATATAGTGAATAAATGCGGTCAGCAAAGCCCCCTTTGAACTCATCCAGTTTTACATCCCAAGAAATTTGTCGATACCAAGGAATAGGATGATGTCTCTTTTCTCCTTTTTTTTGGGTAACAACGGATGATGTACGGTCATTCACAAGAGAAAAGCTTTTATTTAGTGCTTGTATGCACTTTTGTGTTTCTTTATGTGATATTTTTTTCATTACGTAGAGAAAGATAAACACAATGAGTATAGGTTTATTCCAATGACATGGTTTACACATCTAAATCTCATCAGTCTGAATATAGATGGTTGAGAACTTTTAGATGCATATTGCATATTGAAGGAGAAACAATTCAGGAATTTATACTTGATCTTATTATGGTTGATGGTTTGTGCATTAAGCAAAGTTATAAGAAGTGGTGGCGTTTTGGTTTTCGTCTCCAAAGAGAGAGGGTTGGGTGGCAAAGTGGCAAAGTCGATTGGATGTTGATTTTCATGCTTTGCAGTTTGTAATTTTCTTCCCCGTCATTGTGTCATGCTGGCTGAGTAAATTGTGTTGTGGGCTGTCCCTTAATCCCATGCTTTGTATCGTATGAAGCCCTCTGCTTCATCCACATTGCCGCGTGAGATATAATCACGGCTGGGGACGCAAGCGTGTGAGATTGCGATCCCATATTTTTCTCGAACCAAAAAACCTACAATTTAGATTTTTTTATTTTTTATTTTTTGCAAAATTACTCAAAAACTAGTTAATTAACAAATTAATACGAAGCTAACACACACACCCCTTGACACTCAGATTATACTAATGCTCCAACAACAAAAACTAATCATACCGTTGCACCGAGAGACACCCTTGCATATTTGTTTTTGGTCAATGATACATCTTTGAAATTAAAATTGAACAAGTCGCTCTAAAATAAAGTCAAACTAAATGGGAACGAAATGCGCAAAAGGTAAAGAATGAAGATGGTCCATTTCCACACTAGCTGGTTTCCGACCAACAATTTAATGTCAAACAAAAAAATAAACTAGCCATTGATGTTGTTTTGTAGACTTTTTTCGCAAATTGAATAATGTGGGTGTGAATCAGTATTCTATTCACTTATTCAGTAATAGTATTTGGACTATTTTCACTTGCAAGTTGCAAAGTCAACGCCAGCCAGAGTTACAATTTTTCATCTTCTAACTTCATTTTCCATTTGGTTGCATGCATTTATATCCCACCAAACAAGTCCCTATTAAGCCAGCAGTGCACTGACATCAGCTTCGCCCAATGATATTGAAAATATTTTTTGTTTTAATCTCTAACAAGTTCTGTTCTGTGGTGGGAAAATGTGAACTAGAACGGGCAAATTAGATGCCATAGCTCCCAACCAATCCCTCTGCTCGAAATTAGCACACCATATATAAAAAATACAATAAAATTAAATAAAACGAAATCCTCATGCATGGAAATTAGCAAGTAGTATAAAAATTAATGCAACTTCTTAACAAATTCATGAATCTCTCCTTTGACCCAACCATTGAAGACATAAAAATAAAATAAAAAAACCATGCTGAAAAAACACTTTGAAATGTACCCATATAGAAGCATTAAATTACAAATCATAACAGGCAATCAAAGTAACAGAACTCAGCATAATCAGATATAGCACTGTTGCTACCTGCTGATGTATAATCTGCAAGTGCTGTGCCACATAACAGTGACAGAACGTCAGATACCACATTTATTGTTAAATGTGCTTTCCAAGGAAACATGGTGAAGATGAGGCAAGAGATGGAAGCACGATAAGTTATTCAACAAATCTAGGCAGTCTAACCAATTGAGTCACCATCTCCAATTAGTCCTATTCGATAGGCAAAATCGTTCGGACATTGGCCAAGCATATCAACTAAGACACTCGTACCAATTTCCCACATGCAAGGGACTCCACTATTTCCACTCCATTTTAATCAAAATAGTATGTAGACTGTATATAGACAAACTTATCACAGATAAAGGGAAATAATGATTATCAGTTTCTAACAAATATGAACCAACCACCACACAGAAGATTCAGAAATTTTATTCTATACATGTTTGAGAGCCAATTATGTGATAAATATTTACAACAGAACCAACTTTGAGAGTGCAAAAATAGCATTTCATAGATCTGGAAATTTAACTTCTTTTACAAGTAACATCTCTAGATGTACAATCAGGGTTTCCCTGTCGTATCTAAAAAAGAAAGCTAGAGTTTGATGTTGATGTTGTCGAGCCAAGAAACTAACTGCTGAGTTGAAGGTCTCACCTTGGGGCATCCACTTAAGCAAAGGCATGCAATCTCAAAAACGAACAAAAGTTCCTGATCCCGCTGCTTGTCGTAAATAAATGGATCAAACACCTCAATCTCCCTCTTTTCCCTCTTCATCTGAAATACCCAAGAGATCAAATCCCGAGATCCTTTTGGCCTGCACATATCCATTGGCCTCCTTCCAGTTAGAAGCTCCAAAAGAACAACCCCAAAACTATACACATCGCCCTTGTAAGTAGCAACAGAGGCTTGGCCATACTCAGGAGGGATGTAGCCTAATGTCCCAACAAGATCCGTTGTTACATGAGTATGATATGGGAGTAAGAGCCTTGCTAGACCAAAGTCAGCTAAGTGGGCTGTAAAATTCTCATCTAAAAGGATGTTACTTGACTTTATATCCCGATGAACGATATGGGGCTCACATGATTGGTGCAAATAAGAAAGCCCCCTTGCCGCCCCTTGAGCAATTTGAAGCCTTGTATTCCAATCTAGAGAGGGCGGGCCATCGATTTTTTCATGTAACCAGTAATCCAGACTACTGTTCTCCATGTAAGAATATATCAAGAGCCTGTCATTTTTATACGTGCAATACCCTTGAAGATGGACAAGATTTGGATGTTGAGCTCTTGACAGGGCTTCGACTTCAGCACGGAATTCTCTGTCCATCTGGCCACAGTCACCAGACAGCCGCTTGATTGCAACCTTCTTACCATCAGGGAGGGTCGCCTTGTAAACCAGACCAAAACCCCCACAACCAATGATATTTGCTTGGTCAAAATTGTTGGTAGATTGTAGAAGGTCATCAAGAGAGAGCTCTTTATTGTTCTCCTTGTTTTGGAAGAGAATCACTGATTTTGACCCAACTTCTTCCAAACCTTTCTCATTGGTGTCATGTTCCTCTTTTTCAGGATCAACCTCTCCTCGGTTATGTGCCCGCAACACAAATATGAACATGAGAGCAAGAAGAATTGATGTTCCAAATACAATTCCAACAGCTATACCGATAGTAATTCCTCTATTTCTTCTTTTGCTGGGTTGCCTGAAAGGATTAGACATAGATGAACATGGGGGAGCATGGTCGCCGCAAAGATTATTCCCTTCAAAGCTTGAATTTGGGAAGGTCCAAAACTGACCTCCTGTAGGGATCACCCCATATAATTGATTGTCTGCAACATTAAACTTGGACATAAAGCTGAGATTAACCAACGAAGGTGGTATTATCCCTGAAAGTTTGTTATGAGACAAATCCAGGGTCTCTAAGCTAGTCATCCTACATAAATTACTCGGAATTGGTCCTGATAGATTGTTGCATTTCAGATCCAAAACATGAAGCAATTTCAGGTTCCCAAACTCTGGCCAGATTGGTCCACTAAGATTATTGTTACTAAGGTACAGCGTTGGTGGAAAGCTCCAAACTTGATTGTACTGCAATCCTCTTGCACTTACATTCCATTTCAGGAAAAAAGGGAAATCAGGGGAAGGCTCCTCAATTGAGATTTTGCCATTAATGAGGCTCTGTAGTCCAGTTATACTTCTCGGTATCTCCCCAGTAAAAGAATTGTTTGATATGTCCAAGAAAAAGAGATGCCTAAAATCGCCAAACCAGACTGGAATTCTTCCTTCCAAGCTGTTCCACGATAAATCCAACAACTGCAATTTGCTGCTCTTACTCAACCATTGAGGTATTGAACCTGTGAGCCTACAATTTGCAAGAATGAGAACCTTCAACTTCTCAAAATGAAGGGTTGGATCAGCAGGCAACTCTTCGTCATAAAAGTTCAAGGTGAGAACCAAAGTAGTGAGGTTCCGACAATTCTGTAAAATTTTAAGGGCAGATGAAAGATTAGAAATGCTGGAATTTGAAAGTGAGAGGTAAGAGAGACTATGAAAATTCTTGAAGCTTTCTGGTATTTGGTCTCTTAAGTTGTTCCGGGCGAGATTTATATTATTCAAATGTCGACAGGAGGGAAGATTGGAAGGAATGGGCCCATGAAGCCGATTAGAACCTAGATCAAGAGAGACCAAACTAGTCATTGCCGAACAATTAAGATAAATCGGACCATCCAATGAATTGTTTCTCACATTAAGCAAAGAAAGAGTTGGGGAATTTGACAAGGAAGAGGGTATCTTTCCACTAAAATTATTTGAATGAGCAACAAAATTCTGTAATCTTTCAAGGCTCTGGAAAGCATCTGGGATAGATCCTGAAAACAAATTAGACGAGATATCCAAACTAACAAGGTTAATGAGGTTATCAACTTCTTTGCTCAGTGGCCCAGAAAGCTTGTTATCTTGAAGGTTCAATCGGGTTAGCTTTTTCAGCCCAAATATACCTTCAGGTACACCACCTGTGAGCTTATTCATGCCCAGACAGAGGTCCTCCAAGAAACTACAATTGCCAAGACCTGGTGGGATATTACCAGAGAAGTAGTTCACAGCCAATTTCAGTACCCGAAGCTGAGTAGAATTGTCACATATGCTAGGTGGAAGGGAACCGTTCAAAAAGTTTTGAGACATGTCAAGGGACTGGATTGAAGGTAAATCAATATCAACTGGAATGGGGCCAGAAAAGTCATTAGAGCTCAAGTCTAAGATCTCTAAATTTGGCAAATGGAACAGCGAAACTGGAAGCGAGTCTTTGAGGAAATTATGAGAGAGGTTGAGGGCTCTAAGCTGGTCCAAAGTGCCTAAAGATTCAGAGACATTGCCCACCAATCTTTTATTTGGAAGCTCCAGCTTAACCACTCTATAGGTATCAATAGAATGGTTCAATCCAAGAGAGGATGAAGAGTTGCAAGTGATGCCTGCCCATTTACAGCAATCAGATGAGAAATTGTTCCCCCACATATCAATCACAGATTCCAGACCTTTCTTGAAATCCTTCAATGCTTTCAAATCATTTGGATTGCATGTCAGGTTCTGAGAGCTCAAAACCCGAGCTTGGAAGCAAAACCCAATAACAATGATGACCACCCAGAAATCTTGAACACCCATATCAGAGGAACACACCCACAGTTGGGGAACAGATAGAAATAAATGGAAAAGATACGGAATGTACAATCAAGTAGCAGCAAAACTCTGAAGAAGCTCGATTTCTGGACCGGGTCTTCTTGTATCAAACATCATTATGGCTGAGAACTGAAGCACATACAAGGGGGGTAAACAAAAAATCAAAATCAAATCAAGCGAAAAAAATAATGAGTTTTGTTGTATGTGAAGCATAAAAACAAAGGAAGAACAAAAATGCAAATGAGAAGGAAAAAGAAAAGGACAGACCCGTCAGATAGAAGAATGGAAGACAGAGAGACAGAGAGAGAGAATGGTTGGCTTTGAGTCTTTCACTTCAAATACTCTTTCTGGTACGAATCAATCAAAGAATGAATGAAAGCTGTGTGCGCTTCTCTGTTGCAGTTAGCGATTTCTGTTCAATTTGGGCTGCAAGGTTATTGCATCGTGGTCAGTATTTTTATGTGAGCTCTGGTAAAGTGGTAACCGGGAGACTGTAGGTGGTGACCGGAAGAAGCCGGTCAGGTTCCAAAGAAAGAAAGTGCTGTAGAGGTAATTGGACAGCGAGAGTGGAAGGAAGATAGTCAACGAGTGGGTGCGAGTGGCGACACGTGCATTCGGTCTTACAAGCTGTGCCGGTTCCAGCCTTGGAGGTCCGCCTTTATCAAATTTCACAGTTGAAGGGGTTTGGGGTTGCCTAATTTAATACCTTTTTTCTCAAATCTTTCTATATTTTTATACTTGTCAAAATGGCAACAAATTAAATTACACCCCATCTTCATTTGTATAATTTTTTTAAGAGAAAAATTATTCAAACTTAGATTCGAAAAGTAGTACTACTAAATTAATTTACTTTGCCACAATTTTATGTTTATCTAGATTTAAGACCAAACTCAAATGATTAACCATTTTCAAATCTTCTTGAGAAAAAAATAGTTGAAATCATCATGACATAAGCAAAGATGGAGACACTGAGACAGACTATAATTAGATAACTTGATAGTTTATAGTTGATCGAATTGGGATTTACCTTCGATTCTCAAAACTCAACCAAGTATACTAAATTCCACAGTCAATAAACTATGTGCTATTCGATTTGACTACATTAAATTACAAGTTTTTTCGTGAATATGAACTGCAATTTCTTGAATATATATATATAATTAGGTTAATTAGGTGAAGTAATAATTCAGTAATTTGAACTAGCCAGAGAACTCTAATGTCAACTATATACAAATCACTAAAAGAATATGGAGGATTTGACGATGACCCATTGTCCAAGTCCATGTTCGTCTTGAAACAACAATGCTACACTTACAACATTTTTATACCATAAATTTATATTATCTTATGTGGCAGTCTACATAGCATTCATACATTGGACACTAAAAAAATAAAAATAAAAGCTCTAAAAATAAGGAAATACCCTGCCAGTACAATAATGACACGTGAGATGGTACAACAAACATGATATAAAATATGGTAAAAATAGTATTATTGGTCTTGAAAATATCCACGGTTTTAAAGAAATCGGACAATAGTTGAAAAATAGTGACTATCAATTCGCCTGCCGTGTACAAACCACAGTTGAAATTATAGACCAACACAATGATATAGCTGGAGACTTGGCGATAGCTACTATTTAACGATTCTCCTATATAGTATTAGTAACAATAATAATAAGTAATATTCAATCACAGTGATCCAACATTTTTTGTAAATATAACTAATTAAATTGAGAGAAACGTGTGATCTAGTTTATATTTTAGATACTGCATGCAATCTAAAAATAGAGAATGAGGCAATTTATTTTTGGACAAAAAAACAAGTATAAATAGATTATAAAATAAAAAAATAAAAAAAACAAGGTTAAAAGAAGGTGTATACTTTGGACAAATTGGATACATCAAACAACAAGGATTAGAAAGTAAACTTTGACACGGTAATAGTCATAAAGTTGGTTTATTTTCAATTCTTTTCCTTTTTTCCTTTGAATTTGTTTTGGTATATAAATATATTCTTTATTTTCTTTGTACGTATATATAATACATGTACATCAATTACGGTGGCTCACCGCCGCTCACCTGTAATGAATCAATGGAATTGAGAAAAAGCACCCCAATCCCTGTAATATATTTTGTTGGCTTGTATAATTTTCCACCATTTTATATCTCATCAAACCTCTTCTTTCTTTTTTAGGGTTTTTTTAATGAACCAAAATCAACACCACGAGCTTTCTGCCGCAAACGCGGCTTTGAAAAGAAAAAAAAAACAACCCAATATTCCATGATGCACACAGCATACAATTTAACGCTTCTTAATTTAATTAATTTGGTAATCAGTAGATTTAGTAGCTATTTCTAATTCTGATAATTAAATAAATATTATTAGGAAAATATTTTCATGTAACAGGTTACAGGGATTATAATCGATGTGACATAAATAAAGAGAGAGAAGTTTGAGATAAATTTGTTTTTTTATCCCAAGTTTGAGATAATTTGATTTAGGAATTAGGACTAATCCTCCTCTTTCTATATATTGATGAACTATTTTAATATTTCTGTTATAAAATAATGGTAAAGGAAGGAATGAGGTAGCGGAAATTTGAGACTCGTGTTTTAATGGGAATAGTCAAATATGTATGTCTCAAATCTCTCTCATTCTCAAATTTTCATTTTTCAATAGACAAGTAAACATCCAAATTGACAACAAGAGAATTAACATATATAGTCAAATATAAGCACCAGACAGCAACATAGTCATATATATATATATGTAACGTTTGGGTTGGTACGTAGTTCAAATACAGGGGTCCCATCTATGGAGGATTTTGTGGTGTCCCACGGAAGGAGCCAACAGTTGACTCTACGTTAACCCTTGAACTTCCAGATTAAGTGAGTAACTTGGTCGTATTTTATTGACATTATATACGAAACCTTTCATATATATATATATATATGATATATCAAAGTCGGCTCACGCCGTAGAAGTGTGAAACCATGCATGCATGCCACAGATACATTTAGTATAAAGATATATAAAATCACAGATGACATTTATTTATTTTTTGGTTATCAACTACGTACAGAAATTGAATTTGTCTCCATGGATCCCTGAACACGTATCCTATTTTGAAGATAATCACATGTATGATTTCTCTTGTCAACAACTCATCACATGTCTCATATCCTATATCTTAAATATCGAAGGACACATGTATCCTTCTTTCCTATTAATTGCCCTTTTATCAAACCAACTCATTTTTGTCTTGTGATAATCTTGAACTACTTGCATCTAATTTCAAATTAATCCTTCCCTTCTATTTAATTATATATTCATAGTTGGGGTTTGTAACTCTTATATATAGCTAATACTACTCAAGACCTTGAATTCAAATTCCATTCGATCATGTATGTTTCAGACCAATTAAAAAAAATAAAATTCATGGATGTTATAAGGACAGCACAGGTGCACAGGTAATTAACATGTCATAAATGTACCTACCTATATACATGTTTGACTACTTAAATAAACTTGGATCCAAGACTAGCTAGTAGTGCCTAGTGGGTTATGTTGTGGGAAACAAATGGCAACATTCACATCCACGTACATCCCAATTATATAGGATTATAACCCACTATCGATCGATCAAGATGGAGATCGATAATGCATGTAAATCCTACATTCCTACGTGGCCTGCTCCTGCCCTCCTCAATTCCTCATCATGCATGGAGCACTAAACAATTAACTACAACTAACTCGTAATATGTATATATGTAATTGTATTTATTTAATTTATAGTGAAAATTAAGAGTTGATCACCCACTACAAGTTGGCCGACCAGATTTAAATGACGTGGCATTGTGGAATGCCATGTGGCGTGTCGTTAAGTGATCGATGATTTCCAAACTAAATAATCTATATTATCTATCATGTTCATGGAGAAGGGTAATCTGCAAGAAAGTTAGATGAGCTGGCTAGCCTTCCCCATCTCACCAATCATATATATGGAGTTAGAAACAGAGAATCGACCCATATGTATGTAATCGGATATTGGGCCTGGGCTTGTAAATACTTGGCGCCGGGTTACAGTTTATATCTAATATCCATCTGGGCTATATATGGCCATTGCCCTTTGGATTGAGTGATTTGAATTTGGAGAGCCCAAATCCAAATCTTGTGTAACAATTGGACTTGGATTTGGCCCAAATTTATCCAAAACAATTGGAATTTAAAACCACTCTTCTTTTTGGGCTTCCTATAAATATCAATGGCTTTCCAAATGGTTTTATATCAATTATTTCTCCTTTACCAAAAAAATAAAATTAAATAAATTATTTCTCCATCTTGCCTAATTATGTTTTCATGATTTAGGTAACAAGCATAATTTACTTTCCCTATAAAATTCATATAAGGCAGTGCTATTCGCATGAGTGCAATTAAAATTGCCATAATGATGTTATTATAGTAAGTGCAGAGTCATGCTTTATTGTACGTGCGAATAATGCTCCCCATTGATGTATATTATAACTTGAATTTGGATTAATAGATTAAGAGAGGCAATTTTCGCACTCCATTTTTCTCCATTTGCACTCCTTCTGTTTTTTAAAAGATTTTTATTTAAAATATAATAAAAACATTTAAAAAAACAAAAGGAATGCAAACGAGAAAAGTGGAGTGTGAAAATTGCCTTCCTAGATTAATGGTTCAATAGATTAAATTTCTGTTTTTTTTAATTCAAATTTGAAACCTTTCTAAAATTAGTTAGTATTAGACTAAATATCCAAACCATTTGCAAATTTATTAGCTCAGCGGGCCACAAAGCTTATTAAGTTATTTTCTTGAATGCTGATCAGCCAAAATGTATCATAAGATTCATAAAAAAGGCTCCAGTCAAAATTGAAAAGTCAAACCAAGGATTGAAGGTCATGAAGTTATTCTATGGTGCCACTTGGACTCTTGCCGTGTCAACCGAACCACCCTCAGACACACCTCGATGCTTTCTAATCAGAGTTATGCACCTAGATTAACGGCAATCCTAACGAATAACGATCCCCTGCTGCATTTACATAAACGGCCTGCCTACCACACCACACACAAATAGCAGCAGCTGATCTGACTTCAAGACTCAGGAGCCAGAGTGGTAGGGGCATTCTGGTAGTTACCCCCAAGCACCAATCCAATCCAAATTTTCAAATCCATATATTACGTTTTCAGTGGGACCCGAAATATTCATTAGATTGGGCCGGCGACCCAGTATGTGACCCAAAAGACTCCAAATATCTTGACGTGTTTGACCTCTTCTTGTCTTGCAAAATATTTAATTTATTATTATTCCATAAACCTCTGCCGTTTCCTCCATAAAACCTCTCTCCGATTCCATCGTCCCCTCTCAAACCCCATCCCATTTCCTTTGCTTTCTTCGCTTCTCTTTTGTCCCATCCCCCCCTCTCTCTTTTTTATGGCTCCTTCGTCTTAGGGTTTTCTGTTTTTCTTCTTCTTTTCTTAAAAAAAAAAAATTACAGAAAACAATTACCATTTCCCAAGGCAACAGAAGAAGCCTATGGATTCCTCCAATAAAGAAATCGAAAATAATGTAGCTGCCGGGAAAACAAATGAGGCGCCGGAAAATCGGGTCTTCTCAGAAAGTCCTAGAGAGTGCGAGAAAATAGACGGAAATTTTGTTGACGAAATTAATTCAAATTCAAATACAGCCTCCGATGACTGCGCAGAACCAAAACGGAAAAATGAGGAGGAGAGGGAGGGAGGATTTTCGGAGGTTTATATTGCGTTTAATGGAGATGCTCACTTAGAAGACCGCCACGACGACGTTTCGCCCTCCTCGATGACCGATAAGTCGGACGAGTTTCGAACCGTTTCGCCCGAAAACCCCGAGAACGTCAAATCACCCGTTTCGCCCGCTGCAATGCGAGACGTCGGGATCCTCCAACCTCATGAAAAGCTCCCAAAGCCAGAGGCACCGCCTGGCCTTTACACCTCTCCTCCGCCGTCATCGCCAGACGACGACGTTTCGAATAACCAGAAATTCGCAGTCGCCATGCCGGAGATCGGGAAGTTCATCCGAGCGAGAAGCATCAATTTATCCGCAGCGTTCGTGAAGAGGCTATCGTTGCTGAAGGAGACCAACAACAACGCTGAAGAGTATCCGAAATCGAAGGCGGACGTGACTGAGTTCAATCTCTCCGATCTCAAAGTGACCGTGAAGCTCAAGAGCGAGCTCGTGGAACATTTACAGCAACCATTCAAAGGTCGAATAAGCTTCTTCTCTCGGTCGAATTGCAGGGACTGCACGGCGGTGCGAAGGTTTTTCAGAGAGAAGGGACTGAGATTCGTGGAGATCAACGTCGACGTGTACCCGGAGAGAGAGAGAGAGCTCGTAGAGAGGACAGGAACGAAGTCCGTGCCTCAGATTTTCTTCAACGAGAAGCTGTTTGGGGGTTTGGTGGCGCTCAACTCGTTGAGGAACAGTGACGGATTTGACCAGAGGTTGAAGGAGTTGCTCGGTCCCAAGTGTCCTGACGACGCGCCTGCGCCGCCAGTTTACGGCTTCGATGATCTCGAGGAGGAGCAGGAATCGACGGACCAGTTGATCGTGATCGTTAGGGTTTTGAGGCTGAGATTGCCCATTCAGGACCGTCTGATGAAGATGAAGATCGTCAAGAATTGCTTCGCCGGGAGTGAGATGGTAGAGGTCCTCATTCAGAACTTGGACTGTGGACGTAAAAAGGTACGGACCCCACTCACCAAATCTCTTTTGTTCATTATTGTCTGTGTGGCGGTCCACCATAACGGCTGGACTCGCGGCTTCATGTCCTCTAGTTTGAAAAAAAAAATCAAATGAATCGTGTCGTGAAGTCCGCGTGACCATTTGGTTACAGTGTGCTGCGTGGCACTTGAATTAGTTGCTGGCCTGCGTATCGGCTATCGAGTCGCTGACCAACGGTAGTCCACTGTTTACGAAACAATAAAATATTAGTAGGAAGTAAATTAAGTAATTCATAAAAATTCAGCGGCAGTGGGCATTGTTGGCTTTTCGGATAAACCCAGGCATTTACTGCGTCTTGAATAAAATAGAACGGACCGTAGCCAACATCAATGATGACAGGCATGCAGGAGAAATAATTAATTAATATTTAATACAAATACCATATAATCATAAACTAATTAATTAATTAACATTTTATCTAATTGCATAATATTGGTTACCAATCCAAACCTACTTGCTAATATATATTTGTTTCAATGAATTTAGTAATTTAGTCTAATTATTATTAAAGCTCACTCACATCACATGTTGGATAGAGTAGAGGATAATTAGTTGTTAAGTGTATGAAGACAAGTGGTTGTTGAGATGGTGGACCTTGCTTTTGCTGAAGTTCTGTTTGCCTTTTGAACGGCTGGTTTTGTAACCAACGTGTTGAAATCATTGCTTAGAAAGCAAGAAAAGTTGGGACGCCATCAATGGATGTTTGAAACTTGAAGGGGTCCCAATTATTATCATGTAAAACTCAGTCACACACACTGAGTCAGATGTTTGGCTCCTTCCCACCGATCTCGTGAAAAAGTAAACGCGTAATGTGTTTGACATCGCAATTTCTGGGGCTCTTCGGGACCCAAATTTTATCCTTTCCCAGATATGAATATAGGAATTTCAAATGTTGAATATATCAACATATTTCACATTAATTGCTAGGAATTTAAACGCGCTTTCAAAACTACTGCTATAATTATGACAGATAAATCACTTTTTTTTCTAGTTAAAAGAAAACAATAAATTATATTTGGAATTGTCTTTTGTTGAAATTTATAAATTTTAATTTGATTGTTGACTCCTTCACTAAGTTGGGAATAATTCATCCAAGTTGGATAGCCACAAGTTTGAACGAGTCCTTGAATCTTTTCAGTCCATGTTTAGATACATATGTGGCATAACACGTACAGTTGTTGCAATTTTTATCTTTAGTGTAGAATGAAATAGTGATGTGACCTCAGAAAATTGGATATTGACGAAGAACTATAATCATTAATTGTGTTCATTTTAACCATCAAGAATTTGAAGGGTTTAAGTCCTAAAATCTTAGAAGCATCTTGTTCGTTCTTTTTACTGCTACATCTTTGTGTAATAGTATTGTGGTCTATATCTGTGTTTTGACTGCTGTCATGTGAATCATTCTCTTAAAAACAAAAGCTCTATCTACAACCAAGTTTTCTGTCCAGCATGGAAGCTAATGAATTATATATTACAATTTACTAAACATGCAGGCAGTTGAGATTGGAAGGCAGCTGGCCAGAAAGCACTTCATTCATCATGTCTTTGGGTGAGAAACTGATCTCTTGAACCAACTGAAACTAAAGACATTAAGATATGATTTCATCAATAAATTTGTGTTTGCTCCTTTTGTGTTTGTGTAGTGAAAATGATTTTGAAGATGGCAACCATTTTTATCGTTTCCTTGAGCACCAACCCTTTATTCCCAAGTGCTTTAATTTCCGAGGATCTATAAATGATGGTGAGCCCAAGCCTGCAGCTAAAGTTGGTCAAAGGCTCACCAAGATCATGTCTGCCATACTCGAGTCCTATGCCTCAGATGACAGGCACCATCTTGATTACATTGGCATAAGCAATAGTGAGGAATTCCGAAGGTAAGATCAGTTAGTATTTTTCTTGGATTTACTTTGTTCTTGACTTTCATGTGTATTCTAATTTAATTTCACTGACTATGCTATAAACAGTTTACTAGGATGCTGATTCAATTAGATAGATAAGCTATTCACTAGTAACTAGTAAGCTATAAATGCAGGGAAAGTTTCTCCAATTTTGTTTTACATTGCATATCTCTACAAATCGAAATATGATGTAGTTTCCTCTTTGAAGGAAATAGTTGGGTTGGTGTCAGTTGCCATAATGAAAGTTCTGACAGACTAAACTATTGATAAATTCTTGCTTATTATGTGTATCATCTTCTGTGTTTAAGTTGATTCCTTCCTTTTCTTAAATTCAGGTACATAATTTTGGTTCAAGAACTTCACCGAGTAAACCTTCTTCAACTGTCACGGGATGAGAGGCTAGCCTTCTTCTTGAACCTCTACAATGCCATGGTCATCCATGCAGTTATCAGGGTAGGGTGTCCACAAGGTGTAATCGATAGGAGGTCCTTCTTTTCTGACTTTCAGTATTTAGTTGGAGGCCATCCTTATTCTCTTAGTACCATCCAAAATGGGATCCTTAGAAACAACCGGAGACCTCCGTATTCCTTAGTCAAGCCCTTTGGCAATGGAGACAAACGTACAGAGGTAAACAACTTAATTGATTAATTCTTCTTTCTTATCCCCCACGCCTTGGACAATATAAGAGTACAACAAGAATAAATTTGCTTGCACTTGCATCATCAAAGAGTTTTGATTACATTATATTTCTTAATCAAGAGCTTTGGAAGTTCTTGTTGGTGGTTGGAAGACAACAAAGTTTGAACTTCCAACAGCCATATCTCTGCAAGTAAACCAGTTGCAGTTTTTTGTTTGCATACATATTGTATATGGAGCATGGACAAGAGCACTAATAAGTTCCATTCTTATCCAGCTTGCTTGTGTTAAAGTGAATCCATTAATTCACTTTGGACTCTGCAACGGGGCAAGGTCAAGCCCAACGGTAAGGTTCTTTTCACCCGAAAGAGTCGAAGCTGAACTAAGATGTGCAGCAAGAGAGTTCTTTCAAAGTGGCGGAATGGAGGTGGACTTGGCGAAGAGGACTGTGTATCTCACCCAAATTATGAAATGGTGAGTGGTGATCCAGGTCTTTAACCTGTGTAAGAAATTGTAATAGTTAGATAATGCTGCTGTGTATGTGTTAATATCTTCATATATTATACACATGATCATATGTCATGATGCAGAACCTATAATACTAACACGCTTCACTTTGTATAAAAAAATGTGTGCAGGTTCAATGGTGATTTTGGACTAGAAAAAGAAATTGTAAGGTGGATCCTCAATTACTTAGATGCAACCAGAGCAGGTCTTTTGACACATCTTTTGGGCGATGGAGGACCTATAAGCATCGCATACCAGAACTATGACTGGTCTATGAACTCTTGACAACCGCATGCGGTGCCATTTTTCAAACTGAAACTTATCTGAAATGATAACTTTCATTGATTGGCAAGGCAGATATATTGTATATAATACCTCAATTTTGGAAGGAGAAATAGAGGAATTATTGATTAAATGCTTTGTGAACCTTTGTTGCAAAGAGAAAAAAGGAGGAGGACATGGAGTGTTAGGGAATATTGAGCTGATTGTTCAAAAGAGAGAAGCAATGTAATTGGGATCCAGCAACACTGTGTGTGTTACAACTTGTATTCAATTTTTTGTGATAAAAGTGTGTAACTATTTGCCTTGTAAGTTCTTGTTATGTATTCAGCTTTGCGGCCTTTGGACTGCAATGCAAGGCTAGTTTTGTGTCCAGCAGAAAGCATTTGTTGTTGGGGGATTTTAAATGTAACCTCCAATCTTCTTTCCCTATACCCCTCAAATTTTTGCCTATAAATATTATATTTCTGTCCTCAATTGTAAAGAGGGAAAAAAAAAAAAAAAAAAAA
>QANT01008216.1:0-10970 GCA_003254885.1 Purshia tridentata | reverse complement strand
AAAAAAAAAAAAAAAAAAAAAAAAAAAAAAAAAAACCTAGTCAGACCCTCCCATACTAGACCTGCTTAAGTTTTAAGATACTGAACCTTGCCATAAGAAGAAGTTTTAAGATAGTGAAGGCCCAAATCCGATGTGAAACTTAATTAACACAAGGCAGCCCAAATTTCAATCTCTTCTACCAAAGGAAGAGACAAAAAGAGAAAAAATATTTTAAGCTGGGCCTTGGCTTGCTTATCAGATCCCACGTCAAATATCCAAATGGCTCAATCTAATAATCTGATTCCCTCCTGCTGTTCCCGCCAAGAAACCTGAAAAGGCGCAAAAATAAAAATAAAAATAAAATAAAATCATGAGTTATAAATTTGAAAAGCAGCAAACAAGTAGAAGACGCAAAATCAGAAGAAAATGGAGAAGGCACCGGCAACCGGATGCTACAAGTGCGGCCGACCAGGCCACTGGTCACGTGACTGCCCTTCCTCCGCCCCTACTCACAATTCTAACCGTGATTCTGATCCAAACCCTAACCCTAAGTCTACCGATTTCAATTCCGCTTCTTTCTCTTTCAAGAGCGGTAGTACTGGTAGCGGAGGCGGCGATTCAAAGGCGAAGAAGGTTTCGGCTCCGAAGATTAAGCCGAAGCTGACCCCGGAGCTTCTTCTCTCAGATGACGGCCTCGGATACGTCCTCCGCCACTTCCCTCGCGCCTTCAAGTACCGTGGTCGCGGACACGAGGTCGATCTGTCTGATACTTCTATTCCTCTTTCATTTTTTTTTGTTAAATCAAATTCATTAAATTAATTGAAAATTGTTTACAAATTTTTGCAGGTTAACGATTTGGGGAACCTAATTGGGTTGTACGCCGAATGGCACTCTCGTTTACTCCCGTATTACTCATTTCAGCAGTTTGTACATAAGGTCGAACAAGTTGCTGCCACTAAACGTGTAAAGGTATCTAACTCTACTCTTCAGTCTTGATTTCAGATGCCTTTGGGATTTTGATTCGGTTTTTCATTCTTTCTTTCTTCTTCTTTTTCCTTTCTGCACATTTTTGAGTAGTTGTCTCTTAGAGAATTGAGAGAAAGAGTTGCCAGTGGAGGAGACCCATCAAAGTTGCGTGAACCGCCAGTTGAACAAGGCATTCCAAATGATCAACAGGGTATGCTGGAGGTTTCTTTGCACAGTTTAGATGCTGCTGCTTAATGCATTTCAATTGTTTTTGTTGCTTGAGTCCATCTACTTCTAAAAAAATGAAAGATGACTTTTTTTTCCCCCTTGAAAGTATAACAAAGGATTAGAGATGTTTTATTTAAGACATGGGCTGCGGTAGTGGTTCGTGTCAAGCTCTTATTTACTCAAATTTCAGTTTGAATTTTCAAGTTAGACTTCTAAAAGTTCTCTACATTTCAGTTTTGGAGCCCTAGACTCCCATTTGTAATTGATTAATGGATCCAGGCAACACATAAAATTAATCTGTCCTTTTGAATCAATGAAGAACCATTATGGGAAAATACTGACCATAGGTGCCATGCTTATGAATTTATCTTTTTCTCTTCTCTTTCTAATTTGCTAGAAATTTCCGCCATCTGTAACAGACAAACAGACCTCGTTTAAGCTTCATTAAGGCTAACCTTATTGGAATAATCGACTAATTATAAATAACTTGAGAATCATTTGAAATAATTTATTTATAAGTTTTTGGATGTCATTTGATAGTTGAAATATTTGCTTTGGCACAACTATTGTTTTGGCTGTTCCCCTGTTGAATTCTATTCTGGTTATTTTCCTGCAGAAACCTTGAACCCTGAGGGACCATTTCATCACCAGGATGATCCGCCTTCAGGGAACCATGATTTTGATGATATACATGATATACAGGAAGATATGGTTAACGAAATTTACGAGAAAGCCACTGAAGTAAGTGTTATTTCATTCAATTTAGTTTATTCACGTTTTCTTGCAGTTCAGATAAAAGTTCCAAGTCTCGCTAAGTATTTACTTGTCTTGAGCATTTGCTGAAGATAACCATCACCAATTTTCTTTTTGGCCAAAAAACCAGTAAAGTTGGCATTTCACTGAATAATATTGTTGCTTTGCTGATTGTAGGATACTTCTGAGACTTTAAATTGTGATATGGGTGCTGCTAGGGCTAGTATACCTGCCCAAGCGCCAAGTAATGAAGTTATTGAATCCAGTGAAAACCAGATGACAGATGAACAGAAAGCACGAATGGAAGCTAACAGATTGAAGGCACTTGAGAAAGCTGCAGCTCGGCGCCGCCAATTGCAGGCGGCTTGATTTTCCGTCTCACCTTTTTGTTTCTGTCGGATTTTAGACAAATTACTCTTTCCTGAGATGTAGTAGCATCCAAAAAGCTTGGTGCCCTGCCAGCACAATGACTTGAAGATTAATTGAGAGGATTCTGGTGTACAAATGGTTAAGGGAATACCTACTGAATTATTTTATTTCACACTATTATTAAATTAATTAGCTGGCTATTTACGCTAAAAAAAATTAGCCAATTACTTTAAAATGGAATAGTATCTGCTGGATGAAATTAGTTTTTGTGTGCTAAAAGCCTAAAACAGGTAATTCTTCTAGATTATTTTATCTATATTTATAAAAAAATTCTTCACAGTGAATAACCATATTGCATTCGTAAATGTTAAAGTAACGCCGACAATTTAAAGCTATTTAGTGCTTTATTAAATTCTTATATACTCAACATTAAAGAGATTGTTGACTCTATATCTAATAATGAATGAATGCCCGTGCGAAATTTAATACTATAGCCAGTAATACAATACGAAGGAGACACCATCTCGTCAAGAATTGTACAACTACAATCTTATCATCATAAAATTCATTGTTAATGTTCCTACCACATCATGCTATCATGGACACCAAATTTGGTCTCCTACTTAGAAGTTAGAAGTTAGAAGTTTACCATAAATTTTTTGAGTAAATTTTTTCTATTATTGTACTTTCCTTTTGTGTGTGCAACTGCAACAACCCTTTTTTCTATTCTATTCACATGATGCATTAATACTTTCTACATCAATGTTATTTGAAAATTCAAAATTAAAGTTACAAGTTACAACATGCTGTTATTTTTCTCGGGGTTGGTTCAATTAACACTTCAAACCAAAAGCATGTTAATCATTACTTAACAAATAATGTGATATCTACCGATTAGTCATTTATCTATAATGTAAGTTTTTAAGGAACAACACAAATAAGCACTTATTACACTTAATAATTGAACTTAATACAATGAATAAGACACTGTCTCTATTGTTGCTCAAAATTTATTTCTCTTTGTCTATTATAATATAATTTAAAATTTGAATTAGATCACTCATACATTCATATGACTTTTCAGTTTTCACCTAATTACCAACAATTATGCTCCAAAAATTGATAACATAGATACCATACCACTATTGAAAATCAATTAATTACTCATCTAATAATATAATCATTGTTGGTTTACTACTTTACTTAATGAATGAAGCAAAATTAAAAAAATTATCCTAAAAAGAAGGTGGTTAGCACTCACTGACTAGATGCTTGTGTGAATGAGAATGAGATTATAGACGTGGATTCCTAGATCTCCGGCTACATCGTCGGGTGAGTTGTCTCGTCAGACGAAGAAGGAAGACCACCGGCAAGCAACGCCAACTGGCATGACTCATGATGAGTTGTTGGCAACATACTCATACAAACCTATACACATTGGAATTACGTGACCTCCTCAACTACATCTAGTGAAGTCATCGACAGTCTATTGATGGTGCATCTTTTTGCCACGTGTGCATCAATCTTGTGTTTTTATTTTGTATGAGATGAGAAGAAGTTGAGGAAGGTGGTGTTCAGGTAGTCTCACAATAATAACTTCAACGATTCAACCCACTGTGCCGTGTATCATGGCCTGTGCTCTGTGGCCCATTTAATTTAGTAATTAATTGGGGCACTACCTTTTGCCTTCAATTCTTTCACCCATTCCCCCCCTTCTGTTTTCTCACTCAATTTTGAGTTTTTGACTTAAACACTCATCTCTCTCTTGCGTTATTATTTCATCAGAGATCAGACACTATATGCATGCAGTGTACAGATCATAGATGCATATAATGCATTATGCGCCAATTACAACATGCATTGTTTGATCTTTGAATTAATGAATTTTATATATATTATGTGGCCGGATCGATTTGGTATTTTTACTAGCTACCAGCTACAGCTACTTGCTGCTTAATTGCTTTTCATTTATTTTGTTTTATAAAATCTTTTTTGTGTACCCTTTAGTTCATTGAAGGAGATTTTGATCTTTAATCTGATCGATCTCTGGCATGCATGTTTCATTCTTCTTGGATATTTGAGATTTCCTTCAAGTTTCAGCGTCTGGGTCACTCATCATCACTCTGCTAGCAAGCGAAAGAGAGAAAAATATAAAAGGCTTTTGTTTTGTTTGAGTTTGCATTTCACAGTTTCATTGACTCGTTCAGATGAGAAGTAGCTGTTGAAAGTTGATGAATACGAAGCAGTACTTGTAACTTGGGGGGTGAGTAGGTTTTGGAGTATTGGATCCCAATATCCCATGCCTATGAGTTTGGGAGGTTTCAAAGCTGCTGGAAAGGGTTTGAGCAGCCCAAGAGAGGAAAAACAAAGAGGAAAATAAAAATGGGATTTTTTATTTTATTGGTTCAATAATGCCTGCAGTTATAACTTTTTAAGAATATAGAAATCATGGAGAGGAGAAAAGAAACTTTATTTCTCGTCTGCAAGTTCTGAGCTTCGTTCACGTGAAGCTTACGCTGTAATGTCCGTGAGTTATCAAATTGCAAGCAACCAACCAGTCCGAGAAACGATGCCAAACCCAACTGTTTTGGTGTCTCCCTCCTCCATTTGATCAATAGTAAGTAATTCAGTACCCAGAGGCTGAGGCGCTCACCAATGAAGCTCTTGCACCTTAAATGCTCTACACTCTGCATTCTGCAACTACTAGAAGCATCTGGGAGTGATCAGTGGGTACCATTCAGCTCTGCCCATGCGAGTAGATTCTAGTGTTCCAGTCAAAGAATGAGGCTTGCTCTGAAAATGAGTCAAATCGGCGAGCTGATGGTAGATCTTGAAGACTTGGGTTTAGAAGGTGATTGGGTCAAGTCTACCGTAAAAGTACCAAAGCAGTAAGAGACACAAAAAGGGTAGCGAAGTGGGGGATGCTTTAAAAGGTGATTTGGCTCTTTTTGTTTTCGACATTGAAGATTCCTTATTATGATTCTAAAGTTTGAAACTTTGAGTTGGGGCTCTCTTTCTGATGCCGCTCTTTATGGAGAACCAAATCAGTAAATCCAAGTTCAAAGATTGCATTTTTAATAACATCTTGGTCTGACTAACTAACCCATCGATCTCTAATCCTCAGAATTAAATCCAATGGTTCCACGCTCATCATCAAGGTACTGCTCTCACAGTCAATATTTCTTGCTCTTCTTAATCTTCTTGTTTTTGGGTTCTCTTCCTCTGCCGGTGGTTCGAGCAGGGGATGCTGAAGCTCTGCTAAGACTGAAATCAACACTCGACCAGAGAAACTCGCTGCTATGGCAGCAAGGAAGCAACGTGTGCGAGTGGGCAGGCGTCAAAGACTGCATGAGAGGAAGGGTCACAAAGCTCGTCTTGGAGTACTTGAACTTGACCGGCATTCTGGACCCCAAGATTCTGAACCAACTCGACCAACTCCGAGTTCTGAGCTTCAAGGGCAATTCTCTTTCGGGTCAAATCCCAGACCTCTCGGGCCTCGTCAATCTCAAATCCCTCTTCTTAAACGACAACAACTTCTCCGGCGTTTTTCCCGCTTCCATTTCAAACCTCCACCGCTTGAAAGTAGTCGTACTCGCCGGAAACAAAATCTCCGGTGACATCCCCATGTCGCTGCTGAAACTCCGCCGACTCTACGTTCTGTATCTGCAAGACAACCAGTTCACAGGCACCATACCCCCACTCAACCAAACCTCGCTCCGATTCTTCAACGTCTCCAACAATCAACTCTCCGGCCAGATTCCGATGACCCCAGCTCTTATTCAGTTCAATGCGTCGTCATTTATCGGTAATGTTAAAATCTGCGGCGTGCAGATTGACAAACACTGTGGGGACATCATTGTGTTTCCTCCATCAATGAGTCCAATTTATCAAACAGATGGTGGGCAGTCAAAATCAAAGCGTTCGAAGCTGATACAAATAATAGCAGGAAGTGTAGGTGGGTTTGTAGTGGTCGTAATCTGCTTACTTCTGCTATGGATGGTTTGCAGGAGTCGTAGTGATCAGAGAGAGGCTTCGAATGCAAACAAAGCTGGGGTTGTTGCTTCTGTTGAGGCAACAGAGAGAGGAGGAGGTGGAGGAGGGGAGGGAGGGGGGTCAGGACCAGGCGGTGGCAGAGGAGGTAATAACGGTGGAAAACAAGGGGGGTTTTCTTGGGAAAGTGAGGGTCTAGGGAGTCTGGTGTTCTGTGGACCAGGGGATCAGCAGATGAGTTACAGCCTGGAGGATTTGCTAAAGGCCTCGGCTGAGACACTGGGGAGGGGTACCCTGGGAAGCACCTACAAGGCTGTGATGGAGTCCGGGTTTATAGTCACGGTCAAGAGGCTCAAGGACGCAAGATATCCTAGGCTTGAGGAGTTTGGGAGACACGTGGACTTGCTTGGGAAGCTGAGGCACCCTCATTTGGTCCCACTCAGGGCCTATTTCCAGGCTAAGGAGGAACGCCTACTCGTATACGATTACTTCCCCAATGGCAGTCTCTTTTCGCTTATTCATGGTATGTGGGTCATCTACCATCTCATCAACTAAACCTGCTGCTTATTTATTTATTTACTTCTTTTTATGCTGTGCTTTGTACAGTTGTATGTACGAAATCATTTATTATATAGTTCATCTTCAACAAAGTAGATTTTGAGGTTAATTACTGAGATTTGATATTACTCATTAATCAAGGTGAAGAATAATAGAAACTTTCTAACGAATCACTTTTAATATGATGAAGGTCTATTGATTAATAATTTATTGCCATTATTGGTGGGTCATGTTAGAATTAGATTGCCATCTTTGATATAGTGAAAAGTATGATAATGAATGACATGATTTTTCTCATCAGTGGTGTGGGGTACATCTAATGGGAAATGGGAGCAGTGAATTTTGTTCACCTCACCTGTGCATCTGTAGGTCCACCATTGTAGGTTCCTGGGAACAATGTTATAGCCATATAGCAGACCATATTTGAACCTTGAAGAGAATGGGTTTTTTAAATTCAAACCAACCCAAGTATGGGTCTCCTTCAATTGGGCGGACCCACGCATAAATTTGCACTCTGATTTTGGCCTCTCCTCTTAGATCCTCCTTCCTTCATGTGAATGATTGAATTCCATTCCATGTAAATATTTTTCTTTAACACTGTTCAGCAAAGGCTTAAAAATTGTTTACACCGTTGTTTCTGTACTTTTTTGTGGACCCCTGTAATGTCAATGGTCCTCTTGCTCTCTAAGCAGAACCATTAAGAACTTGCTCTCTGAAATATCGAATTCATGGGGCATGTGTCATTGTCATATCATATCTATAAATGCATGCTGTATCTTTCAACGTCAGTACATCGTTCTCCAAGAGATTTAGGTAAACAACGACAAAATTACGTAATCAACCAATCTCACTCTTTGGAAAGGAGCTTTCTTTTTAACAACTCTTTCTTTAGTCTGGCCTCCCTATGCATGTTAGTGCTGTCCCACTGCCTCAAAGTCTCTATGTTATGTGTCTGCATGTTGCACGTTTCACCATATATGCTTGGCTTGGTTGTCCCTCCCTCCCCACATAACACTAGCGTGTGCCTTCTCGTACCGTTTTATACTTGGCTTGTAGTTGTTCTCATAGCTAGCTGCTTCAAAGTCATGTCTTTCTCAGTTAATTAGGAATATAGGACCCAGTGATCGGCTATACTTGGTTTGAATAAATTTCTCCGGTCATTATAGCCTCTTCACAACGTTCAAAAGGCCTCTTGGTTTGTCTAATGCTCGAAGCACTAATCTATATATACATCTATAAATCAAAGTTCCAACGGTAGTTGGTCAAAACTCAAAAGTGCCCCCTTTCTGACTGAGGTGTTACTCGCGGAGCCTACAAAAAGTAAAGCCATGTAGCTTATAAGACAAACTTTAGACCCGGTTCTTGACCCCCACTTTTTAATAATTTATTCAAAGAGATAAGAATGTTGACAAAACACCAGTTTTGTCATTTTGATAAGCGCCAGACTTTGGAACTCGATCACAAGAGTTCTTCCATAGGTAAAAATTCTTCGGTGCTCATGTTTTGTTATATGCCTCTTTTCAATTCCCCTATACTTGTATCGAGTCTGTCATCATCTGAAATGCATATATTATTCACTTTTGGGGGGGAAGATTCAGATAAAGTTCCACTATGTCATTTCTTCAATCTTGCAAATTCAATCAGTGGGCACTGCTGGTGTAGACTGATTCACTAAACTAGTCAAATTGAGATTGATTAAACTTTGCCAATAGTTTGCCTAAAATCACTACCCTGTAATCTTTGCATGATTTAAAGGAGTCTTTATTTCATGTACGTGTAATTATGACTTGCTCAAGTCTATGTTTTGCATCAAGTAGTGTCCTTTCATGCATTAACATAGATAGTCCAACTCATGACTCTACAGGTTCAAGAACTTCAGGAGGTGGGAAGCCTCTTCACTGGACATCATGTCTTAAAATAGCTGAGGACTTAGCAAGTGGTGTGCTTTACATCCACCAGAACCCTGGCTTAACTCATGGAAACTTGAAATCCTCAAACGTCTTGCTAGGTTCTGATTTTGAGTCCTGCTTGACGGATTATGGTCTCACTTTATTCCGAGATCCGGATTCACATGAAGAAGCAAGTGCAACTACTCTTTTCTATAGGGCCCCCGAATGCCGTGACCTCAGAAAACCATCCACCCAACAAGCTGACGTATACAGCTTCGGCGTCCTCCTCTTGGAGCTCCTAACCGGGAAGACTCCCTTCCAAGACCTTGTTCTGGAACATGGCTCGGATATTCCTAGATGGGTGCGTTCAGTGCGCGAAGAAGAGACTGAGTCAGGGGATGACCCTACCTCGGGCAATGAGGCATCAGAGGAGAAACTTCAGGCGCTTCTTAACATTGCGACGGTTTGTGTTTCAGTTGCACCAGAGAACCGACCCACAATGAGAGAGGTTCTGAGGATGATAAGAGATGCAAGGGCAGAGGGTCAAGTGTCTTCCAACAGCAGTGATCACTCACCGGGGAGATGGTCAGATACTGTTCAGAGCTTGCCCAGGGAAGAACACTTGAGCATTTGATCCATCACTTTATAATTTATAACTTAATTGGCGGCTTTCAATTTTTATGTATTGATCTGATTTTTTGGATTCGAGCGTGATTCTTGATTGTGCACTACGCATTGTAGAGAGCACTGGTGTAAAGGTTTTGTGATTTTTAATCACTCTTGTTTTAGATAAGTTAGTTTGCATGCTTTTTTACAACTAAGTACTCATGAGTAAGGTTGAGCTTGTATCACCTTTCAGGCTTACATTAGTTTTTTATATAATCTAACAATTTACTTAATTTTCATTGTTGATTAAGAATGGGGCTTTCTTTCTTCCTAATTGTGTTTTCATGGCATGCTTATTTCTATGTTACTATGTTACTATGTTAATTAGTAGATTAAAGCAAGTAAATAAATATGTAAAACACTGGGTTTGAAGAAATTTTATGTGGGTATCCGGTTCATTTGGCAAGCTGACTAACAACAATCTATTAATGCTCACACAAATCAATACAAGCAAGGCTAGCAATCATTAAGTTTAAGACTTTATTGATCATTCAAATTGCTTTCATAGTGATTATGATTAATTAAATGTAATTCTCAGCTTAAAAAGAGAGTTCAAATGTAACTAAGTTTTGCTTTGAACAGGGTTAACTACAAGGGAAAAGAAAGGCAGTTTACTAAGAAATCAAACTCCAAGGTGTTGGAGGAGTTGGTTCGGAGGTGTAGTTATAAATTCAGGCACTCGAGTTTAAGTCTTCAGTTCAACCCTTGGAGCCAGGGATGTAAAATTTCTTGTGACTACATGGATTGTCCTCCTAATTCAAAAGATTATTCTAGTGCGCGAAACTGGCCAAAAAAAATATCATTCATTTATTAATGAATATTCAGTCCATTTAAATTTAATGAGTAGTGTCCGTCCATTACTTGTCGAGATTCGATGGCATGGTTTTTAAAATACATAATTCTTATATTAATAAGCTTGATTAATTCTTGTTTTATTGCGTTTTCGTCTGTTTGTTTGTACGTTTGTGACTGTCATGTGATGATTATGGAGTGTGGAGTGGTTGCTTTAAATTAAGATAGGGACCTTTTTTTAAATTGGTATTGACATTGTCAACCTAACAATTTAGCGATATATCTTGTAACAATATTAAACAAATCATGACGGTTTTATTGTCGGTTTCCCACCGATTTTTAATTTGTGAGATTTCTCTTATAGAGCCCACACGAGTTGTTTTGTATAGATTCGAATTGTTTATTTTTTACATTTTCATTGATGGATTATCTTGTAAAAAATTAGTTAAATCGGAAACCATTTGTCTATTTAACTTAAACCAAACAAATAGACGGTTTCATAAAAAATATTTATTTGATCAAAGTTAGATAGACAAATGATTTCTGATTTGACTAATTTTTTATAAGAATAATCTATCAATGGAGATGTAAAAAATGAACAGTTCAAATAATACAAAACAACTCATATAACCCCACAAAAGAATCTCATAAATTAAAAATTTGTGAAAATTTCATAATAGAATCTTACTGTTAAACAAATTATAATTAATGACGTACAAATTTAGGCAACAAAAAGAAAAACATATCGTAGAGGGAGGAAGGGCGCGGGCATAGATGTTT
>QANT01008214.1:0-10813 GCA_003254885.1 Purshia tridentata | reverse complement strand
TGGGTGTGCGTGTTTGGTAAAGTTCTTTTGCCAGACTTTGAGTCTGGACCAAGGATTAAGTTTATTTTTGCCCAAATGTGTGGTCGAGATTTACAGTCTGGTAAAATAAGCATCTTATGTTGCTTGAGAACATAAGCTGTCTACAAAA
The DNA here is from genome assembly GCA_003254885.1 of Purshia tridentata. Taxonomy (NCBI): domain Eukaryota; kingdom Viridiplantae; phylum Streptophyta; class Magnoliopsida; order Rosales; family Rosaceae; genus Purshia; species Purshia tridentata. The sequence continues at coordinate 10,665 of QANT01008214.1, read as the reverse complement.
GAACACTATCTTATATATATACACATATATATGAGTCTCTACAATGAAGGGATTGTCAATTCACTTCCTTTTTTCAGGGTTTCTTCTTGTTTTTTTACATCTTTTATTCCAGTCTCAACAATGTTTACTATTTTAGGGTGTACAATTGTCATTTAGATATTAGGGTTTATCTATCGAGTGTTGGACATTAGCCTAAAACCCAAGAGGAAAAGGCTTAACCCTAATATTTAAACGAGCAAATCAATAGAGCTATCAAAGACCACTTGAGTGGATTGGGATCCCACTGTACAATATATATATATATATATTAAAAAAATGTGGAAACAATGATGAATCTAGAGTAGACGAATGATACAGCATACCAATTCTTGGCCTGGCCTCTTATATTTTGAGCCCAGTCGAGATTGCAGATTTCGAATTATCTCCAAAAAGTGGGCCATCTCACGAAGCCTTCTGGAATTTGCCAGTTCATCTTTTACCTTCTCTGGTAAAAGAGAAAGCATTTGAGTCCTACCACATTCATATTCTTTCTTATGCTCTAGCAACCAATATATACGAATCATTTTGGTTGCAAAGCAAGTGGCCAATGTAAGAAGCCTGAAATACAAAAATGAACAAAGTTCCACAATCTTGAGAATAAATAAAAAATCATATATGAGACGAGTACTTCCACTCCTGATAGCCCTACTTGGAAAGCACAAATTATTATCCAACCATATCATATATTCAAAAAAAAAAAAAAGAATCAATGCACAAGCTGCCCAAAGAATCCAAAGCATGAACTTATTTTCTAATTATAGCATCAGTTGTCCATAGATTTCAATTTGTTTAACAGTAATAATAATAAATAAAAAAAAGAACATAAGATTTATACAAAATTATTTACCCTTAAATGTCTATTTGAACAGCTAATGCAAATTCCTAGTAACTTGGATAAGAAGTGGTAACAAACAGAATGCTCATTCCTCACAACATCCACCAACTGAATGAAAATTGGTAAAGGACTTTACCTTGATGCAGAAGAAACATCATTATCATTGCCAACTTTATGAAGCATCAGATAAACAGCTGCAAAGAGCAATCTTAATACACCTTCTTCTGCCAAATTGACACCCACAAGCATTTCTAATGATCTGTTCAACCACCAAGATGAATGAGAATACATTCTTGATAAAGAAATGAGAGAGAAATTAATTTCGATGTATTTCATCAAGCTAGCATATATTGACAAAGGAACAGCACCCCAATTAGGTGCAATATATGTACGTTGTTGAAGCAGATTTGTTGGCACTTCTTTTTTTGGTAAAAAACAGATACTTTATCAAAAGGAAAACAACCAAGAATCAGATTGTGACCAATTGGTGTTCAAATCGTCCTCTGGGGATCTTATAATGAGGAATGGGTTGACACTTTTTGAGTTTGTGTGAAACTTTTCGTGCTTTTTTTGGTAGACTAGTATTGAATATTTTATTAAAGTTCAGCAACTAGCTAATGAAAAACTTGAAATGTTTGGTGGTACACCACCGAATGGAATTTGGAGAAATAAAAAACATGAGTATATAACATGTTCAGTACTGATCCACTGGAAAAAACACAAACAATAAATCAGTTAAAAGTTAGACAAAAACCCTCCAACAGACAAATCACGCACAAAAATACACCAAATGATCGAAATAAGCATAAAATTCACAAATTGATTAAATTAAGTTATTAATTAGAGGATTTTCACCTTGGATTATCCAAGGTTTGGTGGTGTGAGGTTGAAGTAGCTTGATGTCCATTGGTGGTGTGGGTGGCCAGATCCAACGAAAATTTTATGGGAGCTTAGATGTGTGGTTAAAGGTGGGAGAGTATAACAATTAACATGATGTTGGGTTATGGGTTTACATAAATGGGCGCATGGGTAGGGGGGATGTGATCATGTGATCAGTAGCCCGTAAGACTTAATGTAGAAATTAAACAGAGGGCCGACATTGCTACAATGTGCAAACATTAGAATATAAATTGATAAAGTTGGATCATTATGAAACAAAGTGAAATTTTCCTCAAACTACAGGGCAAGTATAATTGACCCATATAAAATACAGTTTGCCATTCTGTAAAATCATGTGTCTGCCTAATTTTTTATGATACGAGACATTTTCCCATAAACTATCCTACTAGATCTATCTGTTTCATAACCTTCTCATGCCTTACCTTCACAGGTAATGCAGAAAATTACATAAAAAAATACATATTCAAATACCATGATAAAAAATACTTAAAATATCAGTTTTCAAACCAGGCAACAAAAAGTATTGAATCTTTACCTCTCTATCCCATCAAATTTCAGGTAGTCCAATGCCAATTGCAACCGACGCATTCGAGATATTTTCAGGTCCCACCCTGACATTGCAGTGATTGACACAAAATTTATTTCAACAAGCCTCAAGATGCAGCAACTATAAAACTTCCAGCACCCAACAAATTTCAAAACAAAAGCACACAAACAAATAAAATAAATCTTCCATGTCGTCTTATATGTGCATTGGTCTTTCTATGCTTGCTGCATGGTTTCAGCATCCTATAAAAATTACATCTATGATAGCTGCTGCCTATTAAAGACAAACAAAAAAGATCACTAGTAAACAATTGGATTAGGATTCGCAAAGAGAACAAGGCTTGCTATATATGTCTGCTGATATAGCACTGGGAGAGAGGTTTAAAACAAAAAGTAAAAAGAAAGGCAATGAAATTTTTTCAAATATGCAAGTAATAAAGAAACTTGGAGAAAAAAAAAATTCCAAGGACATGAAAGTGAAGCCTGTATGGTCCATTACAAGAACCTTTAGTGTAGAACAAAGTATTTAATGATGCCTAGAGAATTGTGATAATTAGTTGAAGAGTGTAAATATAAATAAGACAATCTACTAGAACAAATAATAAATAAGTCAGGTTAGTATCTATTTGTGCCATGTTGGCCTAGCGCTGTTATCCCACATGGAATATTGCAAAGGGAAGGGCCTTCTCCTCTATTATAAGAAGGGTCCTCTACCTCCTTACAGAGAATCCTCTCTTATGCCTCTCTCCCCTATTGTACGCTATAATCTTTTTATTCACTAAAAACCCCAAAATACCCTGTAGACTTAGCCCAAATTGTGTGAACCACGTAAGCCTTGCGTGTCTCCAGTGATTGTGATTCTATAGCTTTCCTTTGATAGTTGAGTTTTCTTTTTGTAAATTATCAAACACAAGATCTGTAGATCAACCCAAACACAACACTATTACTATGCAAGTTTGTATAATAAGCTTAATTAAACAAGTCGGGTTAGGTTCTGATATTTGACATCAATTTATATTGTCACAATCCAAATACAACTCGATTGCCAGCTAACAAAAATAGGATTCCATACAACATGGGATCCAAACTTGATGTATTGTCTCTATCATTTCTTCCCAACCTTTCTCACCCTTCATCTCATTCCCTTCTTTTTCTTTTTCTTATTGATAAGAAACAAATTTTCATTAATATAAAATAGAGCAGTACATGATACAATGCAGTGGACAAGATGTCCAATATCCTGCAAGCTCCTAGACAACAAGTTCTAAAATAATAAAAGACCCAGACATACAAAGGTTAGGAAATAATCTCCCTAATACATAAAAAGCCCCCAATTAGACAAGATTACAGAAAATGATGTATAATCCCTAAAAATTGGAGTGACTGATGCCCATAAAGAAGCCCAAACTCTCTCCCAAATTTTATCAACCTCTTCCCTTTCCCTTCCTTCTCCCATATATTTCCTATCTCTTTATCTTAAGAAAAATGAAAAAAATAGAAAAAAGTTACCAACCTGATCCTTGGCTATCCATTTTTCTTTTGGTGGGTGATAAACTTTTGCTTTTCCCCTTTTTTTATTTAAAAGCAAAAAAAGTACTTTTATTGGACATATTCAACCTGATTGTACATACAATCACAACAGAAAAAAACCACCACCAAAATCTGTAAAAGAAGAGAAAACACCTCTCTCTCTGCCGATTTGAATCTACCATTCTCTTGATTCCTTTTTGTTAATCCCAAACCCTTTTTCTCCAATCCTAGATCTGGCCTCTATCTCTTCTTCTCCACTTTTCACCTCTCCCTATTCTCCATCTCCCTTATCTTCACTTTTCTTCCCATTTTGCAACACTTATGGCCTTTACCCCTGTTCTCTATCGGCTTCCTCGCGTGGGACTTCAGCTCTCAGCCTCTACTACTGAGCCTCAAATTTGTTCAATTGGCGTTGGGTAGTTTTCAGAGCAATTCTATTGCTTAAATCCAGGAATATGTTGACGGGTGGTTTGACCACCCCCATATTTTGTTCCTTCTCAATGGGTTTTACATCGATGTTACTTTGGCTGATGGTTGTGGTCTCGACAATTTGCTGGCAGAGTCGAGCGGTGGCCTTGGTGGCTATTTTGTCAGATCCGTGTTCGGGAAAGGATTAGGTGGTTATGTACTTTATGTTTAATTTCTCAGATTTGTGGTTTTTTTTTTCTTCCCCTGGTGTTGCTGCTACTGGATTTCCTTCCCCATCGTGGCAGCTCCCCTTAACAGTACCATTTCTGTCTTAGGGCTAGGGGTTTGTTTTTTCTGTTTTGTCTCTGTCTCTGCCTTTTGGGCTTTTTAATCTTTTGTAATGGACTTTATCTATATAATCTCATTTATGACCTCAAAAAAAAACGTCAACCTTACAAACACCTAAGTAATAGATGCTTTCCAATCCAACCAAATTGATGAAAGACTAACTCCTCTAAAAAAATTTGAACAGATTCCCAAAAGGATGACCAACAAATCACCCTATCCCACAATTCTTCCACCCCTCTAAAATCCTCAAAGATTCACTTGTTCCCTTCCATCTAAATAACCCATAACCCATATTACTACCAAAACTCTGCATCTCCACAGAACCTTGGCTCTTTTTCCTCCACCAAACCATGATTCCTTGCACTCAGCAAAGAAAAACATCCCTCTTGAGCTTCCCAGCCCAATTCGACCTCCATGAACAGGTTTTTCCAAAGCTTTGAAGCAACTGAACTACAAATATGTGATCCTCTCGACAAAATAAACATGCATCTGGTCTTTTTCTGAAGCAAATCAAACGTGTTGGGCTTTGCATGTGCTGCAACCCAAGCCAAAACTTTGACTTTATGAGGAAATTTAGCTTTCCAAAAGCACAGGAGCTGGTCTAAAATTTGGAGCACAAACATCCTCACAATGGTACCTGAAATATGATTTACAAGAAAACCTCTGCAGATTCTAACCTCCGCACCCTTTAATCTGATATTGACGTTTCCAAGAAAAATAATTCCAATATTCCTAACATCTTAGTTAGCTCTACTAATGGATGAAGCGGGCTGTTTGACCTGTTGGGAAAGGGTATGAAAGAGAGAGCTCTTTGGGGCTATTGATGCTGGCTGTATGTGAGTAATCTGAATGAACCGAAATAAGAGGATCTTTGAAGAATATGAAGGGGTGGGAGTGGATGAACTGTGGGAGAGAATAAGATTTAGGTCTTTCCTTATGGCTTTGGTGGCTGGAAAATTCAAGGAACTATCTTTCTCTACAATTTATTTAGAGTAGAGAGTAACTGTATAATCATGATTACAGATGGGAGCTGCAGATTTTTTTCTGGTCCTCATTTGGCTCTCTCACGAGTTTAGCTATGGGTTTCTTTGTGTATTAGGTTTATGTTGTATCTGTATCTAGCAGTGGTTGTCTTGAGGTGGACTCCTTGTCCGTGAATTGTAAATAGTTCTGTTTCGTTCAAACAAAAACATATATATACAGATATCAGCAGGAGCAGTTTTATCAAGCTCCTTCATATGATAATAATATAGTCACAGTTTCATTATAAAGCTCTTTTGTTCCTCCACAAACACACAAAATAACACAAGTCAACAAGATACCTTTTCTAGAAATCAAATACTTGCATGCCCAACAGGCAACCAATGTGTTAAAAAACAATAAGTGTCGATAAATCAGTATTGTAGAAGTGGCATGGTATAGTGAATCTATTCTCCCATTTCTTTTAAGGGTAACAAGCCTCTTGACATGCACTTCCGCAGATGTCTAGAGGCTTTTCTTATGTGCAGAGAACTCTCAATGTTGCTAAACATGAATCTTCAATTTTTTTTTTTTTTAAGTTACGCAAAAGGATNTTTTTTTTTTTTTTTTTAAGTTACGAAAAAGGATATTGAAAATTTTAGTCACAAATGACTGGGAATAAAATTATTAATATAAAATATGAATAAGAAGTTATTTATCAACCTTTATTAGGCTAGAAAATGTGGGTTTACTCTCAATGTTGCTAAACATGAATCTTCAATTTTATTTTTTTTTAAGTTACGCAAAAGGATATTGAAAATTTTAGTCACAAATGACTGGGAATAAAATTATTAATATAAAAAATGAATAAGAAGTTCTTTATCAACCTTTATTAGGCTAGAAAATGTGGGTTGATCCTAGGAGCAAACAGATAGAACCACAAGCTTTCATGTGTTAATTGGTAGTTCTTACCCTCTTTTTCTCTCTCTGCAGGTTGATGTAGAATGTGGCTTCTTTTTGTTTTATTTTTACATTTAATTTTAAAACATATACATTACTATTTTACCCTTCAATATATTAGGTTGTTTTGTTTTTACTCATTTTTAATGGGAAATATTTAAAGGAATTCCAAAAGTTTCACTAAACTGAGTTGTTCTCTTTATAGGATTTTCTCAAGTGCGGACGTCCGCAAATTTTAAAGTTTATGGACGTGGACAGAGAATGGACAAAAGGCAGACAGATGGTGAACAGTGTGTTGACACAGATGATGTGTTTGCAACAAGTTTTGATGTGTTTTGCAATTTTGTATCCACACATTGTCCGCCTATTGTCCACCTTTTGTCCACATCCGCAAATTTTAAATTTGCGGGCATCCTCTCTAGAGAAGGACTCTCTCTTTATATATATATATATTAAGTATTGGATTTTGTCAAAAAAAAAAACAAAAAACAAAAAACAAAAACAACATACACAAAAGAAACAACATGTTGCAGAGACAGGATGACCAGTGACCTTATGAGCCTTGCATACCAAAGTTGCTGTATTCACCCAGTTATATGTAAATTAATGGGAGTAATACCTCCAGATATACTAATAGTTTGAACTTGATGAAAAAAAAAAAGCATAAGAAGTAACTAATTGTCAATTAACCATTTCATCAGCTTACCAGACCAACAGAATTAAAGTGTAACATGAAATGCAGATCCAGTACAGAATTTTGGACACCAAATTATTGAGAATACGAGGTTAAATAAACAAATTTTCTTCTACTATGCACTGATATGAAGTATATACTATTTAATTTATCAACAAATATACTATATGCCAAGGCAAAAGTTACTTAGAACACTAAATTCTCACCATTTTCCAAACATAAGCGATCTGCCTCTTCAGCACTTTCATACAGAAGAACTCTGTCCAAAATTTCAAGGTTCCAGGGTGACCAAGGCTGTTTACATTCTTTCATTTCCATTATGTCCACTTGATATCCAATACCAGAATTGATGCACAACTGACGACATCCAATAACTTCAACAGGAAGAAAATTTGATGAAACTGACACAGATGGAAGCACCACTGAAAGGCCTCCTTCTGTCACCAAATAAAAACATCCCTGGAAAGTGCAACCCACTGCCTCTCGGACGAAAGATTCTTCCTTGCCTTGGCCATAAAACATTTCACACCCAGTATTCAAAAAGTTGTCATCATGAACTACTGACTCAGCATGTAGATTGAGGTGAACAATTTGAGAACCCCTCAAATCCTTCAAATTGTGGTTCTTAATAAGCCGAGTAATTCCTAATGGAGAAAAACAGATAGAATCATCCTCACTAAATCTATAAGTTGGAAGAAAGATCTTGCGCATAAGGTGTGACTTCTTTTCAGAGTTGTAAAACTTCTGGTCAGTTACTTTTGAAGAAGCAGCAAAACCACTTAAACATGAGCTGTATCCCATCCCTTCTCGTTGAAGGTACAATTCTTTGTTTCTCTGGAGCACATTACTTCCACGATCATCCAGGAAAGAAGGTCTTCCATTCATCATGGATGGAATAATAGAATTCCGTGAACCAGAATAAACCCTTTGGTGGCCTATATTAGAACCACCAACCTCCCAACCAGCGAACATACCAAGTCCTAGATGCTGAATATGAGGAAGTAATTTCTCATTTGTATAATACTTGTCTGGTATATAGTCCCCAGCCGAAATAACATATATTACACCGTAATCATCAACAGCAGCTATAAGGGAGGTATGTGAAGCAGCAATCAACCTTTTAAACATTCTCCTACCAGAATAATCACCATGTTGCAAAACTGATTTGTAATGAACTCCATCAACTTGAATAATATGTTTATCAGAACCTATAGACGATGTTTCTTGCTTCTGAAAATTCAACTGAGGGTTTATTCCTAAAGTCTGTAAGATATCTAAATGTGCAACATACTCACCTGACATTGCTTCATAGAAAACAATTAAGCCAGAAGCATTAAGACAAACAAGAAGGTTATCAGAAAAGTGGAAGTCTGTCCATTGCACCACTGACCCAATATTAGGACTTTCATCAAGCTTCACTGAGGAAACCCACTGAATTCCCCAGCTGTCTAACCTAGCAACAAGAAGTACACTTTTGTTCTTGCTTCTTCCACTTTCATCACTAGTATTAATGAGTACAGGATCAACCTGTGTGAAAACGAATCCAATAAAGTAATTTGAATTGCTTGAGAACACTCTGTAGCATTTGTATAAACTATTCATTCCAACACCAAAAATATTGGACAAAATCTCAGACTTGAAATGTGGACCAGACGAAGTCGAATCTAAGTTTATAGGTTTATCACTCTCTGACTCAGGAACTGTTTCCTTATTTGACATGGAATTGCTGTTAGAAAGAAAATCCAGAATTGGTAAATTGCTATTAAATAAGCTAAATGAAACAACCTTTGCAGAGCAGGGAAACAGTGACTTTTCTGGGAACCTGGTCAATATGTTACCATTATATTCAACATTTTCCACTTCAGTCAAAAAAGATTGCAACCATCTCTTAGAGGCAACACTTTTTGGCACCTCATCATTCCCATCCATATTACAAATGTTATGTGGACTTTCACTGTTTCCGTTGGCTCTGTTTAAATCGATATTTCCAGTGGCTTCATAACCCAAGCTGGTAGATTCCTCCACCTCCATATTTTCAACTAAAGAGGCAGAAGGCCCCCATTCCACCCACCTTCCTTGCCCATACCCACTTTCCAGAGCAGTTCTGGCAAGTGCGGTGTTTCCAGTAGATTCAACAAAAGCATGGACCATCACCCCTTGCTTGCCAGATACAAACAAAAGTTCCCTAAATAAAGCATCCTTGTGCTGATTATAAGTATCCTCACAGACACCCCAAGCCAGAGAGTTAACATCACCAACAAAAGGGTAATGTTTGGATCTTGAAATTTCCCTTCCAAAAGTGAAGTCGTTATCAGAATCTACTGCTGATCCAGAGGTGCGTGGCATATCGTCTATACTTGAATCTGACCTACCAGGCGCTGTCAATGCTCGTGAGCAGAAAGGAGATGAACCTGGACTCTGAAGAATCTCATCCGAACTAATTTCCAAATTATTACTAGCTGTAGAGTCCCCTGAAAGCACAAACAACAAAGATAAATTAAACGCAATCATGGCAGCAAAATAAAGGTAAGAAAATTCACTATAACACATGCTTTATGTGAATCTGAAAAGGGACCAAACACAAGTAAGGAGAGGCGAACAAGGTAAGTAAATTCACCTGTAATTAGAGGAATCAACAAAGCTTCACACTGGTATGAAAGCAATAATAATAACTGTCTTGTAGGAGAAATAAAAGCTTCACGAAATTCTGACAGGTTTAGTTGGGCCTGAGAGGGGCCCCATTTGTGCAGCTGCAGTATAGCAGGTCCTTTATCACCCAAAGACAAATCCATTGTGATCCTTTTAAATGAATAAGAAATCAGAATCAATTTTGAGAAAGGTAGGGTAATACTGTTGCCGTTAGTTCGTTACTGCATTTAAGAACAAAGAAAAAGCAGCGATTAAATTAGGCTATCAATATACTAAATATGCAATACAGCAAAAAAATTACAAAGATGGTAAAAGCTCTCTTAAAGTCTACACAACAATCTACATTCATTCAAAAATGAGAAGTTAACAATAGAAAGAAAAATAGCAACTATAAACTTTCCTTCTACAAGAAGCGCATGTATGAACAAGTACGTTTGTGCCTGAGTATGTATATGTAGCTATTGAATTAAGCATTCTATGCATTGCAAACTATCCATCCTTAAAAGTGCCAAAAGATAGATTGAACTGAAGTCATACATATCTTACAAATATCGACCCGTATCGGTGTTTCCAGAAGAATCAACAAAAGCATTCAGGTGAAGATTTTGCTTCACCCCCTTAAACCCTAAACTGAAGTCATACATTTCTTACAGATCCCGAAATGATGACCAAAATATCTGTTTCTGGACTAGGCGATATCAAAAGTGGGGTGAAGCAAAATCTTCACCTCGCCGATATTTTCTGCAACTCTCTGATATCCCCCAACATTCTACCGATCACCCACATTCAGAGAAAA
>QANT01008213.1:0-16892 GCA_003254885.1 Purshia tridentata | reverse complement strand
CCTGGTAGGATTTGGATGCATATATGGCAATTTCAGGGTTACTTGGGCATGAAGACTAAGCAGCCAATAGTTTGAATTCTATTAGGATTAGGGTTTCTTGGGAGACCTAGGGTTTGACCCCTATATAAAGAAGCATTGACAAAAAGGAAAAAGATCCCCCGATCACACCCACAACAAAAGCTTCTCAGCAAATTTCAGATATTTCTCAAGCACTATTAGTTTTTTAAGTTTTTTAAGATTTTCGTAATTTCTTTATAACTCTGCTAGAACTCAATTGTTCTAGCATTGATNTTGTTCTAGCATTGATTTTTTTTTTTTCTGTTATTTCCTTTGATATGAAAGTTTAGGCTTTTAGATGAGATTTATTGTTAGAACAACCATTGTTATTGGGTTTCGTGACAAGCAGTTAATTCACAACTTTTATATTAAAGTTCATAGTTTTTCCTTTAATCCATTTACTCAAGCACCAATCCATTGCACGTTTGCTTTTGAGTACACTGTGATCGTCTCGCCGAGTATTTAAAAGTCCTTGAGGATCAAGGCATTAGAAAGAACCCAAGCAAGATAATTGTTCCTTTGTCGCCGCACAATCTATTTGATAAGAAGAAAGTTCACAACGCGAACATATCATTTGACCAACCATTTACGACAACACATTTATTTGCATACCGGCCATCTGGCCATGCAATGGCATGCCCACAATCACATTTAAGGACTACTAGTGTACCAACTGGATTTCACGGCATAATCTAGCTATAAATTTTAGGGGAAACAAGCTCAAAAAGTCTTTACTGTGTGGAGGGTCGAAAATCAAGCCAAAACACCTTGCCGTGGGAGGGCGAGGCTTTCGACCTTTGTGGCCGATTGGAAAAATATTGCGTTTGATGCACAAAATAAAGCTGAAATTAAATTAAATGCGCCACATCTAACTTCTAATAAATGACCGTGCGATAAAAAAAAGAACAGAAAAAATCTATCTAGGTTTTTGAATTTTCATGCCTAAGATGATCTAGGACTTAAAAAATGAACAACAATAGTGTAAATAAAAGGAGAGCAGCAAGTTTAATAGAAAGTGAATGGAAATCGACATTGAAATAAACTTGAATCTAAACGAAAGGTTTGATTTCAGCAAGACAACGGAAAAAAAATTATAAAAAGAGTTGGGATCTTAGAGAAACATATAAGAAATTAATATGAAATTATTATAATGGAGTAGATTTAGGCGTGAATTCACCAAAGATGAGAAAATAAGTAGATCTGAGAATATTTAAAAATATATATAAAGGACAGCAGTACTTAAAGTGCAATAAAGGAACAGATTTGAACAAAATCAAATACTGAAATTGAAAAGTCAAGTGAATAGTACGCAAGCTGAGAGAGAAAGCTTGAAATAAAATACAACAAAAATGGAATGAGATTTCATAAAAAGAGACAGACTTTCAAAAAGAGAGTAGTGATGCACTATAAGACAAAAATAAAATTAGAGTACAAAAGAGCTATAGAATTACTTTTGAATTTTTTGGAATTAATTAAAAAATAAGAAAAGATAATTCTGTTGGGAATTGAAAGAATTCACAATGTGAAAATTTGGGGTTTTTGTGTTAGAGAGAGGTTCCTTTTCATTGCACTGTAGCTTCATTTTTATAACCAAATATTTTCTAAGCTCAAGTCTTAGTAGCTAGGTATGTGGTGATTTGCCTTTGAGATACTTTGAATTCTAGAACAGCTGTCTAAAAAGATAAGGATAAGATAAGCTGAGTCACTTTGATTACTTTTATCCAATCAAAGCTATCTGCCGAAAGGATGAGTAAGTGATCAGCCAAGAGCTTCCTTGAGTCGGCCGTGGTAACTTGGCTAATGACATATATATTGAGACTTCATGATTTTTCTGTTGTCAGCCAAATGCCAAATGCTTTACCTTACCCAAATACTTTATTCCCATGCCACGGTATTAAGCCCCCACTTCCACCAAATTTGACTTTTTTTTTTACAGCAAAAGCCATTCATAGCTGGCTAGTATAGTGTCCTAGGCAATATATATTATAAAATCATGCTTCCTCTTCTCTTTATTGCAATCCTTTAATGCTAGCTAAATTTTGGTAGGGATCCCAACAAATATATATATATATATATATATAGATACAGCAAGATTTTATTGTAGTATAGTTTATGGGATTTCCTTTGTGGGGCCTACAAGAGTTGTTTTGTATCGATCTGAATTATTCATTTTTTACATCTTTATTAATTGATCATCCTTGCAAAAAATTAGCCAAATCGGAAATTATTTGTCTATCTAACTTTGATCATATAAGTGGACGAACCAAATATTTTCGAGGAAACCGTTTATTTGTTTGATCAAATTTAGATAGGCAAATGGTTTTTGATTTGGCTAATTTTTTGCAATGATGATCAATCAATGAAGATGTAAAAAATAAACTGTTCGGATCGATACAAAAAGACTCGTGTTGGCCTCACAAGGGAATCCCACAAATTAGAAGTTTTTGAGAATCCCACAATGGAACCATATTTATATATATAGATATATATATATACCCCAAGAGCTGTTGCAGGATGGCAACCTTTAGTCTTCTTTTGGTGGGACTTTTATTATCATCATCACATTTTGATCTATTAAAAAAAGATGTTCATAGGAGAAAAGGACAGAAGCAGAAAAAGAAATTGTTCGTGGGTTTTTCAGTAAGCTTACAATAAGAAAAGAAAAAACCAAGTTTGGTAACATACCACAACAAGTACTAGTACAATTTTGGTAGGACTTGATATCATCCGTAACAGCAATCTCTACTTCAAAACTTCGTCATGGACTTTTTTGGAATCTGGCATCTTCTTTGAATCAGGGAGTAAATTCATAGTGGCGAGAGCCATAACCTGTAGACAACCATTTTGAAAAATGACTCATAATTCATAAATGGAAGAAAAAAGGGTTTGCCTAACAATGTTTTTAGTTTACCTATTAGAACTTTCCCAGCATGCCTATTAGAACTTTCTGTAACATCTATCCTAAATGGCTCACTAACTCGTTCTACATTTTCCATTTTTTTTTTTTTAGCTTGTGTAGAATGATTTTATATGCAATGCATGGACATGAAACTCAAAGAGGTATGGTTAGTTTACCTGATTTGAGTGGAGCAACTGAGAGAAGGAGCAGAGCAAGTAACATCCTTATCAGAACAGTCGACATTTGTGTGTGTGTGGGAGAGAGAGAGAGAGAGAGAGTGTTTCACTATGAATGGCCTATCCAGATGAAAATCTAATGGCCAGAGCCAGCTCAACATATATACAATACAAAACTTTGAGATCTCTTTTAACAAGTGACCACACTTCAGTTTCTTAGCAGAACACAAATTGATGAATTAATCAATTTACTAACAAAAACAGTACAGGTGGCACAGGCTAGAATCTTATGATAATTGGTCTCCAAAACAAATGGTAGTGGTACTACTGTCAAATAACTCCACTTCAAGAATTTAATTTAACCACTTGCAAGAAGAAAGTGCAGAACCTTTTTGGTGCATGCATGCTGTAGATATATATAGGGATGGAGATGATTAATAACCTTTTTGCCATATTTCACCCTTCTTTGTGTTGGCTCTTTTGAACGTTAACAGCAGAAACAAATATTTCAATTTCAACTCAAGATACTCTCAATGAATAAGACCATCAAAAACATATGATCTCTACCAATTTATTCAGAATAAAATACACGACCCTTTATTAGGGAGATTACACGTCAAATTTTATTTGGATAAAATCAAATCAGCCTTATCCTAGAAAATAGCATGAAGAACAGGTCAAGTAACCACTAACATAATTGCTGAAGAATAGCTAACAGAACAGTCCTATTTTGTTATGCCAACACTTTGAAGTGCAGCTTTTGCTATATTAATAAATAAAAAACCAGGTTATGGGAAGTTTCATAGTAGCTGTAATGGTAAATCCAATTCATTTTTTATAAATCATTCATCTCAAATTCTTAAAGTAACCTATTAATAACTTTTCTAAATTCCTTGGGAGCCCCTACATGATGTTGAACAATCCCAGCTTGTTAGAATGGCAAGGTTTGCAAAGGAGCAACAAAACAAAAGAAAACAAAATGGAAAAGGCACTAGATCGATCAGTTTGTGACAATGCAATTGAGCAAGCAATTTATGTGTCACTACTCTAGTGAAAAAAATATGTTACATTGTTCGACAGAAAAAAGTTGCCCCATTGTCAGACTAATTCTGAAACCAGCTTTGGTTTTTTGTTTTAGCTCCCTCAATGCGTAGATTTGAAATATAATGATATAATGTCAAAGCAGCCATTACTAACTCTAATGAAATGAACAATTTAATATTTCAACTTCCAAGGATTTGGGTTTATTTGCATGCATTCTTGCACCAATTCTGAGAAGATGAAAATTGCTCCATACTTCTTTAAAGCACCTTCTGCCACCTTCTATTAACTACATTGTCATCCACCACCAAAACTTTCTCGTCACTTAGCAACTTTCCAAAAGTTGGTTTATTTTATATTTGCAAGCCTGCTCTTACCACCTCCAAGGGCTTCATGAAAGCAATCAATTAAGGCACTTAACCGAAAAAGCTTCATCAATACATTATCTACAAGGTCGGCAGATTTTAATTCATTGCATTCAACATGGCTAATAGAGGTAGCCAAGAGAAATATCTTTGGAAGGTTTGTGGGGGATTCCATGATTGTTTTTCTTGTGCTCTTTTAACTGATGGAATCCCAGACCAATTTCTTTATTCCAAACATCTTTGTCAATAAGTACCATGGCCAAATATTTGGACAGACTGCACACAAGATAGCCAACAACGCATTAGAAACATGAAAAGATCAAGTTGTATAGTTATCAATAGAAACTTTACATAAATTAATTTAAAACCTATCGATGGCCTTTTCCTTACCAAACTTTTGAAAATAAAAAATAATGATTTTTTTTTCCTGCAGTCACATTGATGAACTTTGACATGAAACCATTGGTGTACTACCCTCAAACCAAATTCGTTGGCTCATTTAGAAAAGAAATCAGGATGAGTCCAACTTGTTTAGCAGAAAAGTTCAGATGAAATCAGCAGATCGATGCTAAAAAGCTCCTAAACAAAATGGCAGAATAAAGTATCTAGTTTTCCACATTAAAGTTCAATGTGTAGATGCAGAACAAGGTAGGTTTCGCCCTCTTTTTCCTTTTGAGGTGGGTACAGATACCAAACTTTCTTTTTGTCCAATCAAAAACTATATATTTTTTCCCTTCTTTTGGGCCAAGATCAAGATATTTCATTTTGTAGCAATATGTCTCTCCATATCTCTTGTCAGCTCCTTTATTTGAAAAAAGTTGAGAAAAATTAAAGAAATTTGAAAAAACAGTCAATTGGTTTGATGATTTCCCTTCATTAAATCAAACTTTCCTTGGTTTAAACTAATATTTTTGTCATGTTTATGGTAATTAAATGTCAGAGAAGAATATTAAAACCCTGAATATTCAATTTGTTTCAGGATATAAAACTTACTATATAAACTATACTTGAAAATGTAAAATTCACCTTAAAAAATTCCCAACTTTTCCATCTGTCAACCAGGGAAAGCCACTCAAGGTGTTATAAGTTTTGTTTGAGATGTCTCCAACTAATTTCAACCCTTGTCTTAAAACTTCGTCATAAGATCAGGTGGACACCTCACTTCATCTGCCAGATTCACCGAGACAAATATGTGTCCTTTGTCATGGGTGAACTTCAATTCAAACAAACAAACATTAGCATAACAATTAAATATTGAAACATGTAACACTTTTAAAATGGAAACTATACTGCACATTATGGACTAGCTCTAAACATAATCACATGATAGGGTTGATTCGCTTGATCAAGAACCTCATTTATCAGAGATATTAGATCTCTTCCACTAGCATGAGCAGTCTCAGCATAATCTTGTCGGTTCGCATCAAGATTGGTGTCCATCAGCATATGCAGCATAGCTAGAATTTTGATTGGAATTATTATCAGATTAGGTAATCTTGAAAGTTTGCACAATAGTAAGTTTTACTAAAGAATGTTTCAATTACCTAAAACGCCATTCATTGGTGTCCTGATCTCATGGGAAACAGTTGCAAGGAACTGCCAAATAGAGAGACGTTCAGCAACATGATCATACTTAAATATCATGTCATAAAAAATTGGGGAGGGGACTGAGAAAAATATGACTTTGAAATTGGAAATGTGAAAAATAAATTTGTATGAGAAAATCTTCCACTTCCACGAAGATCCATATGGAGGAGGATCCATATACACCTCCTTTGCCAAATCACTATGAAGATAGGCATTCTTCACATCAAACTATCGTAACGGCCAGTCTAGATTAAATGTAAGAAAGAGTATGACCTTAATAGTGTTCATCTTGGCCACATGAGCAAAGGTCTCTCGATAGTCTATCCCATAAGTTTGGTCGTAACCTTTAGCCATGAGTCAAGCCTTGGACCTCTTTTCCTGAGGTAACTCGACCATCTCTCAAGTAGAGTTCTTCTGGAGTGCCTTCATTTCCTCTACCATAGCAGACTTCCACTTAGGGTCTCCAAGAGCTTCTTGAAAATGACTAGGAATAGACACAAAGGACAACTGAAGGGCAAAAGCTAAGTTAGACTTAGACAAATGATGATAAGAAACAAAATCAGACATAGGATAAATGACATTAGAAGATGATTTAGAAAAACCAAACCTATGCTCTTTACGATCACGAAGAGGATATCTCCTATCCTGACCACCGACTTGTGAATTAAGTCAGCGAAATCTGAAGATTGGAAGCTACAAGGTTAGAAAATACATTAAGATTACCTCAGCATCAATCTTGGAAGAGTCATTCGATGGCATGGTAGTATCATCAAGAGGAGTATTGGAATTGGGAGGAGTCTTGGCAATTGCATTCTTGTTCCTTCTTGTATAACCATTTTGGAACAACCTAGCTCGCCTTTCATCCCTACTTTCTTCAGGTTAGATACAGCTTCTTCTATAGGATTAACAGAGATCTCCCTTCACCCAAAGTTGCTGAATCCTTCCCTTTACCTGAAATCCACAATCTCTTTTCTGCCAACCATAAATGTTCCTCTTCCTTACTACTAATCTCCCCCGGAAGAGGAATCAGAGAAACATCCCCAGAAAAGTAAGACATTCGTTTACAGATTTGAACATCCATGGAATGTGTATTTACCCTATAGGGGATGAAAACACTTATATCTACTTTGGGAATTAGAGTAACAAAGAAAGACACACTAAAAAGCACAAGGATTGAGCTTATCCCTATGAAGAGGGTAAACATGGACATAACATACACAACCAAAAATTTTAGGACAAAGATTGAGAGTAGAAGGAATAGAGTGGAATCGTGATAACATCCTCAGAGGAGTATGATAACCAATAATACGGGCATGCATTCTATTAATGAGAAAGACAACAGTCATGACAGCATCATCCTAGAAATGCTTAGAAACTTACATAGTAAAACATAAGGCCCGAGCTATCTCTAGGAGATGCAGGTTCTTACGTTCTACTATGTCATTCTATTGTGGTGTATAGGCACATGTTGTTTGGTGAAGGATGCCATGGACCTTGAAGAAATCAGCAAGAAACTGATTTACAAATTCACGACCATTGTCAGAATGAAAGACCTGAATCTGAGTATGGAACTGTATGACAATCATATTGTAAAATTGAGGAATAACATGGATAACATCACTTTTAGACATTAGTAAATCCACCCAGCTTACCCTAGTGCAGTCATCAATACAAGAAATAAAGTATTTTTGACCTAAGGCAGAAGGAGTAGAAAAAGGACGCCAAACATTAGTATAAACACATGAAAAAGGATTTGAACTTTTATTGAAATTGACTTTAAAAGAAACACAGTGATTGTTATCATAAATGCATTGTTCACATCATAAGCTAGAAGTAGAAATATTGCAAAACAACATAGGAAATAAACGTTCTAAATAGGCAAACGAAGGATGACCCAAACGACAATGCCATACCAAAATCTTTTCCTTGTCAGACTTTTCTCTCTCTACTTGAAAACCTCAGCTGGAGTCAGAATGCAATGCCCTAGCTCCCTCCAAGTAGTAAAGACCTCCTCTCTCCTTACCATATTCAATCGTTGTCTTCATGAGATTCTTTTGAAACACACAATGAGTAGAATGAAAAGTTACAGAACAATTAAGATGTTTGGTAAGTTGGCTAATAGAAAGAAGATTATTAGAGAGAGCAGGAGCAAGTAAGACAAAAGACATGAAGAGTGTGGGAGAGAGTGAGACATTCCCGACCCTAGTAATCAGCATGGACACAACTGCTAACTTGATCTAAACCATGATCAAGTCCGGCAAAAAACATATAAACCCCATCCTTAGCCGCCAAACGCTTTCTCTACTTCTACACATCAGTTGGGCAATCCATATCATTAGGCCTTTGATAATCAAGCTCCATAAAAATGGAGTTCAGCTCATTATAGTACTCAGTGTGAGGACGATCACCTTGAGGCAATGAAAAAGCCTTCTTCATCAATTCATAAACCTAAGAAGAGTCAAACGCATCAAAGTAACTCCTCTTAACAGCATCCACACATCTTTTGCCGTTCCACACTGAACAAAGTGCGACATAAGGTTAGGAGTCATGGAGTTAATGAGCCATGACTTGACAAGAGCATCTTGACCTTTCCATTCATCGTAGTTTGGATCAATCTCGGTGGATGCTACCTTCCTCCTAGTAATAAAGCCCCTTTTCATTCTACCAGCAATATGTATTTCCAGAATTTTAGACCAAATACAATAATTCGTATCATCTGGATTGGAGAAGAATTCTCATGAATAGTCACGGCAAATGACATTTTGTTGCCAGATGTCAAAAGGGTCTCGCTACTGTTAGGCATAGGCACTGCATCGTCAGACATAAATGGCTAGATTGAAGAGGACATGCTTTTGTTGATTAGAAAATAGACTTGGCAAGGAAGAGGTTTCGGATGTCCGAACTCTACCAATTGAATTTGTTGATTAGAAACTTGATCGGCAAAGAAGAATTGTTAGTGTCTAGGTCGGCAAAAAAAATTGGAAAGAAGGATTTGCACTATCGGTGGATCAAAAAAGAAAAATCGGTAAGTATCTAGGTTTATGGGCTCTGTTGATCGGCAAAAAAAAATTGGAAAGAAGGATTTGCACTCGGTGGATCAAAAAAGAAGAATCAGTAAGTATCTAGGTTTATGGGCTCTGTTGATCGACAAGAAGGATCGGCACTTGGCTGATCATACAAAATAGGATCAGCAAGAATGAGTTTCTGGGCTCTGCTGATCGACAACCAGAGAGGATAGAAGTATGAATAGAGAGGGATGGTGTCACTCTTCTCTAATTGATATGTTAATCAGAAACTAGAGGTAGGAACAGAGAGAGCTGGTATCACTCTTCTCTAATCAATCTGCTGATTGGCAAACAAAAAGTAGGGTTTTTTTTTTTTTTCTTCAGCCAAAAAGAACTGGCAGCGGAAGGAAATCTTTCAGACTTTTGGCTCTAATACCAAATTGAATACTAGAATTAGGCTAAATGATTTTATTCATATCAATGAGAGGTATTTTATACAAGATACAAATCACCCAACTTGGTAAGTCAACTATACAATTGAAGATGAGCTAAATTATAGAAGCAAAATTCTAGCTCACTAATTGACTAAATACACACTAACTTTGAGTTCCATTATCTCACAATAGTTTGCCTCCACTTTTGCTATTCGGCTTATGGCTGCATGAATAATATAACCATATAGAAAAGGTTTGACTAGGACTCCCATTGATGCATTGATTGCTGTCCAAGGAAAAGGAGGTTTTTGCTTAAACTTGCAAGCAAAAGAAAACTGTTTTAGATTGGGGTTAAAAAAGGTAATTCCACATCTTTGGGCTGATATATAAACTTGATGATGTATGATATCTAACATGCACTGCATTTCATGTTTGCGCGTGTAGTGCATTTCATGTTTGTGTTTTGGATCCCCAAAATCAAGGCTGCTAATGTGCAATAGACCAGTATTAATAACATACCATTCATGTTGATTGGAGCAGATGCATTATTTCTATCATAAAAATTAACAAAAATTGTTTACTTGATGGTAAGTTGGTGCTGTAGTGTCTCCACTAGTGATGTGACATCATAAGATGCACCTAGATACCTATTTATGAAAGCACATAATAAGATCAATTTCAGCTTCTAGATGGTAAACACATAATAATTCACAACAATATGAAGAAGGAATGTCGGTTTTACTGAGATTTTAATATATAAGCTCTCTTTAATGGCACGGAAAAAATGACTATGAAGACAATCAAATGGCTTTTGAAAAAGTCGATAAAGTCGCAGACATGGAAATAATATTTAATGAAGAAGTGGATATGGAGTCTGGAAGGAAATTATTATGTTATGCAAGAAGAAGAAATGAAGACAATGCTGAAGCAAAACAGAAGGGCGATAAGGTGGAGAAGAAAGCTAGGGTTGGTGGGGAACAACAAGCCTTTTTGGATAGCCTGGAAGGTTTGTTGAAAAAAATGGATGTTTTAGTTTCTCAATCTGACAAAAAGGTGTCCAAAGATGTGTAGAAGTTGCAGAGGGGTAAAAGGAAAAAGGGAGTTAAAGAATTTGAAAGGTGAGATAAATTATGACAAGAAAGAAGAAGGGAAAGATAAGGAGAAAGTAGAGAATTTTAATAATATTGTTAGCTGGAATGTGAAGGGGCTGGGAGGAAGAAGTAAAAGGAGGGTGGTGAAGGATCAATTGAAGATTTGCAGTGCCAATATTGTCATTTTGCAAGAAACAAGGAAGGGTGATTTTAATAGATAGCTAATTTGTAGTATTTGGGGAGCTAGACATAAAGATTGGGTTTGTTTACCGTCTTGGGGTAGAAAGGGTGGTGTGGTATTGATATGGAAGACAAGAACAGTTTCAGTTTTAGAGTCGTTTGCGGGAGTTTTTTCAATTTCAATTAAAGTCCAAGGGGCACAGTGGCAGAATTGGTGGTTAACTAGGGTCTTTGGGCCAAATAGGGAAGGGGAAATGAAAGATTTTTGGGAGGAATTGGCTGGGTTGTTCGGATTGTGTGGACCTTTGGTGTTTAGGAGGTGATTTAATGTAGTAAGGTTTAGCTCTGAAAAATCAAGTGGAGGAAGGCAAACACGAAGTATGAAGGAATTTAATGAGTTCATTCGAGAAGGTGTTCTATGTGACTTGGATTTGTTAAATGCCAAGTTTACTTGGTCTAACATGAGGGAAGAGGTAGTGTGCTGTAGATTGGATAGGTTCTTATTCTCAAATGAGTGGGGAATGAATTTTTGAAATGTTAGATAGCTTGCTTTACTGAGAGTAACATCAGACCATTGCCCGATTATATTGGACAAATCAAGTGTCAAGTGGGGCCAGCTCCCTTTAGTTTTGAAAATGCTTGGATGGAGCATCCATCCTTGTTGAAGAACATAAAAGATTGGTGGGGTGAAAAGTGTTTTCAAGGGGGAGAAGGCTTTAAATTTATGCAAAAACTTAAGTTCTTGATGCAAAAACTTAAGTCTTGGAGCAAGGAGGTTTGGGGTGACATGGGGTAGTAAAGAGAGAGGTGGAAGTCAAATTGAAGGAGCTAGATAACTTGGAGGAAAGGGAAGGTTTAATTGCTGAAAAGAGAGGAGAAAGGGTTGCACTTTGACAGAAATTTTGTGATTTGATCTTTAGAGAGGAGATTCGATGGTGATAAAGGGCAAAAGTGCAATGGGCAAAGGACAGAGATAGTAATATGAAATTTTTCATGCAGTGGAAAATGGGAGAAGGAAGCGGAACTACATTAAACAGTTAGAAGTGGGTGAGGGAGTGGTAGTGGAAGATGTTAAGCTGATTGTGGAGGAGATTATTGGTTTTTTTGAAAAATTGTATATTAGCTCGAGAGGAAGTATTTGGAGAATAAATAGGCTGAACTAGAGTCCATTAGATTGCCAAAAAATGAGTTGGATAGAAAGACAGTTCGAGGAGGAAGCGATCAAAAGAGTTGTCTTTGATTGTGGTAAGGAAAAGTCACTAGGCCCTCATTATTTTACAATGATTTTGTTTCAGAAATGTTGGAACGTAGTGAAGGAAGAGTTATTAAAGGTGTTTGAAGACTTCTACAGAAATGGAGTGGTCAATGCAGTGACAAATAAGACTATATTTGCCTCATTACAAAAAGGTAGAAGCATTGAGAATTGATGACTACGTACCTATTAGTTTGGTGTCTAGCATTTACAAATTAATCGCAAAGGTTTTGGCAACTAGGTTGTTGGAAATTCTTGGAGAAACAATATCAAATGCTCAAAGCGCTTTTGCGAAAAATAGACAGATTCTTGATGTTGTTTTAGTAGCAAATGAGTTGGTGGAAGAGGTGAGAAAGAGGAAAACTAAAGGTTTGGTATTTAAAATTGATCTTGAAAATGGATTGAGAATTTCTAGATTTTGTTATGGAAAAAAACAAGGATTTGGGTCAAGGTGGAGAAGGTGGATTGGGGGATGTTTAAAATCCACAAATTTCTCAGTAATTATAAACGAAAGACTGAGGGGAAAATTTAGAGCTTCTAGAGGCCTAAGACAAGGCAATCCTTTGTCTCCCTTTCTGTTCAAATTGGTGGTAGATGTACTTAACCGTTTGATTGAAAAAGCAAGAGATAGACAGCTGATTAATGGGCTGAAAGTGGGCCAAGAAGGAGTAGAGGTGTCTCATCTTCAATTTGCTTATGACAATTTTTTTCCTCACTGGAAATGAAAAAAAGTGGCAGAATTTATTAGCTATTCTTGAATGCTTTTGTGCAGTATCAGGACTAAAAATCAATAGATCAAAGTGTGATTTGGCCGGAATAAACTCAGAAGTAGGCAAGGTGGAAGGGTTAGTAGCTACGCTATGAGGAGGGTGTTTGGCCTTTGAAGTACCTGGGAATTTCCTTGGGGGGTAATCCGAGAGCCACTAGTTTTTAGAATTCGATGGTGGAGAAGATTGAGAAAAGATTGGACAGTTGGAGAAAGGTGTTTATATCAAAAGGAGAAGACTGACGTTGATATACAAGCCGTTTCATGTAGCATTCCAACTTATTATTTATCATTGTTCAGAATTCTGTTTGGGGTTGCCAGAAGGTTGGAAAACCTTATGAGATATTTCCTTTTCAAAGGTTTTAGGGAAGGGAGAACCAAGTATTTGGTAATATGGGAGTTAGTTTCGCAACCAAAGGAAGAGGGGGCTTGGGCATAGGAAATCTAGTGGCAATAAATAGAGCTTTATTGGGTAAGTGATTATGGCGTTATCCTTTGGAAAAAGATTCACTATGGCATGCAGTGATCAAGAGTAAATATGGTAGTCATGAAAATGGTTGGGATGCAAACGAGGTCGTGTGGGGATCAAGTCGAAGTCCTTGGAGAGATATTAGTCAAGGTTTGAGTAGGTTTTTAGAGTGTTGTAAGTTGGTGGCAGGAATTAGGGGACAATTAGGTTTTGGGAGGATACTTGGGTGGGGGCCTAGGGACACTTAAAAATCTTTATCCGAGATTGTATAATTTGTTGAATAGTCATGGGGTTACAATAGAAGGGATGGGAGAAGGCGTGAGTTCTTCCTTAAATTAGAATTTGCAGTTTCAGAGAAATTTAAATGAAGCAGAAGTGGGACAAGAGTTTAATTCACTACAATCAGTATTAGAAAGATCGAGTTCATATTTCAACTACTAGATCTGACTCAAAGGTCTAGAGTTTGGATTCTAATGGTTTGTTCTCTACAAAATCATTCTTTGGATACTTATGTGGAGTTGCCGTGGAATCCCTTTTCTCCCTGTAGGTCTAATTTGGAAAGCAAAGGTTCCTCCAAAAGTTAAAGTCTTGGCTTGGCTAATGGCTCATGCAAAGATAAATACGTGCAATACTCTTCAGAAGAGAAGCCTAAATGCTTGCCTTTCTCTGAATTGGTGCGTCTTTTGCAGGAAAAAGAGCGAAAGTGCAAATCATATTTTCCTTCATTGTTTCGTGGCATCAGCGCTATGGTCCAAATTGTTCAAGGAAGCAGGTTTATGGTAGGTAATACCAGAGGGCTGTTGTTCTTTGCTTAGTGAACGGACAAGGGGTTTTGGTGGGGAAAAGAGGGCCAAAGTGCTTTGGAGTTGCAGATTATTAACCTTTTTTTGGGTTATTTGGGTAGAGAGAAAGAAATTTTTTTTTTTTGAAGATTATAAAGGGTTAGATGTGAAAGAACTGTGGGAGCTAGTTTTTTTCTGGTCATCTTTTTGGGCCCCCATTTCTAGTGTTTTTAGGGGAGTGTCTATTTTTGCTCTTCTACTTGATTGGAAGGCAGGAATCAGTTAGTTTTTTGGATCTGATAAGTTTAGTTAAGGGTGCGGTGCAAGAGTTTTTTTTTTGTCTTTATTTTGTACCTTACTTGATGGACTGCTTGCTCATTGTTTGTAACAGTTTTGTGTTCTATTCCATAAAGTTTCTTTCTTCTAAAAATAATAATAATAATAATACATAATAGACAAGTCGTGGCCATTTATTAGAAATCAAAAAAAATCCACAATTACAAAATTACCCCATAGTAGCTTGATTGCATTGCTCTGATGTGGCATCCGAAAGCAAGTCAATATTATAGACAGCAAACGTGAGTACAACCTCCAGGTGATTGGATTTCAAAAGCTTAAAAGGGGAATTCAGTACTCTTTTCCAAATTGCCCTTGCTCTCAAGATGTTCTCACGATCTTCAAGAAATAGATGGGCTTTCACAATTTGAGAAGAAATCAGTGAGAGATTGGCCAGGGCCTAGGCTCCCACGATCCAAGAAGAGTTCGGCAAGAGATCAGCGTCGTCCTTTGGTGTTGGTACTATCGGGATCAGCATTACTGCTGTCACGATTGGAATAGAGGATCAGCATCGTCAAAGCAACCCAAAATTTTTTGTGTAATCTATTTTCCCCCTTTTTCTTTTTTTTTCCTTTTTTTTTTTTCCAAATTCAGCAAAAATAGAGATAAGCATCAAAAGAATTTTCTTAGCCTTTGCCGCTGATACCAAATTAGAATTAAGCTGAATTGTTGTATATTCCTATATCTCAAAGGAAGGATTTATACACGGTACAGATTAACAATTTGGTAAGTTTGGAAGGTCAACTTCTACAACTAGCTATACAACTGTATATTAATTGCATGCTAACTGCTAATTACACACTAACTATCCCAAATAAGATGAATCCTATTAGGACTTTGGGCTTGCTGTTTCTGTTTCTCTAGCTGCTTCTTCTGAGCCAATGGCTGCTCTGAACCACTTTCTGCTACAAAGTCAACGACCAGTAGTGAACTAGCTTCTGCTTTTGGTTCCTCCACAACTTCAAGGAAAAACCAAACATTTAATTTGTAGCACAGAACCATTCCAACAAAAATCCACCAACAGCCTTTTACCAATCTACCTAAAATCAGAGAATCCTCTTTTGCACACTCCACTTGTGACCCTGTTCTCAAATTTTTCTGATCAAAGCAAACAAAAACAAAACATTAAATTATTTTGTTTCACCTCTGATGATTTAAACATGTGTTCTTTCTACATTAGTAACACATGTACAAATGAAATGCGTACTAGATGCATGCCTTCTACCTTTTCACAAATCCTACAAACTGAAATTGTAGATTGCAGAGTGTGTGATACATATTTGTCCTCTAGCAATGATAGATCAATCTTCCTAGGGATGTTATCATCCTGAATCAGGCATTGGTCCTTGGCTTCTACATTTTTGCCAACCCATTTATGACGCTTTTGAAACTCTTGCTCATTCGAGCATAGTTCCTTAAAAGCGCAGGAAATGCCATCACTTAACAACATTCCATGTCCTAGTTCTTTGTACATTCAAAGCATTTTATCTGCAGTGCACATAGAACTTGTACAAAGAAGTTGAAATTAAATAGGCAACATCTAATAGCTTCAATGTATGTTCCTTTGTAACTATGCAATTTTCTCTTTTTGATACATAGATATTAGAACTATTTATTGTTATTTAATAATTCTTTGCTGTCCTATTCTTATGGGACCGTTTCAATTGTTGCTAGTTTGTAGGTATGCCCTACAGTAGTGGTCAAGTGGATAAGCTGTGGAACTAGTGATTCTTAGTTCGTCTCCACGTTTGTTTCTTGTATGTTCTATTTAAGCTACAGAGTCAATAAACAATATTATATTCTTCCAACTATCTTTATTCAAGTCTTTCCAATTTGACTAAACACTAAAATCTGGTATCAGAGCCCCACTGGGCTTGGCGTCAAAATATCTTCAAAATAGAAGAAAAGTAGCAACTCTTACCACAGTAAGTTATCGATGGCGATAGACAATTTTGTGCAACCAGCCATACCCCGTTTCGATGGTCACTATGATCATTGGAGCATGTTGATGGAGAATTTTTTGAGGTCCAAAGAATATTGGAGTTTTGTGGAGACTAGTATCATTGATACGGTGTTGACAGAAGCACAACAAAGGAGGCTGGATAAATCCAAATTGAAAGACTTAAAGGTAAAAAATTATTTATTTCAAGCTATAGATCGTGCTATTTTGGAGACCATTCTCCAAAAACATACCTCAAAGCAGATTTGGGATTCCATGAGGAAGAAATACCAAGGCTCAACAAAAGTGAAATGATAATTATAAGCATTGCGAAAGGATTTCGAGAATCTTCAGATGAAGCCAGGAGAATCTGTTGCTGACTACTTCTCAAGAACAATGGCAATTGAAAATAAGATGAGTATTCATGGTGAGATGATGAAAGACATGATCATTGTTGAGCAGATCCTATGATCGATGACTGTTGATGTGTTTTCTTAGAACCAAATAAATACT
>QANT01008211.1:11731-77470 GCA_003254885.1 Purshia tridentata | reverse complement strand
GGGGTGGTGGTGGTGGTGGTGGTTTACCTCATTTGGTACTACATCCCATAGCCCATCACTAGCAAGCACAAGCAAATCAAATTCTTCATCTATGTTTTGGTCCTGAAAAGAGAGAGTGATGAAGATTTATTTTCTTTAGCTTGCAATTAATCTATGGAAAATATATACATATAAAAATAATTAAATAAATTCAAACACGAATACCAATGAGATTATTCAAAGATCACCTGGATCTCAGGCTCTGCCACAACAAATTGCTTCAACATGCGGTTGCCAAAAGCCCGAGACATGGCCAACACACCTCCTACCCTCCAAGTGCCTGAGGACATAACATAAAAACATGTGGACAAGACCCATCAGATTGTCAATCATGATTTATCATAATGCAGTAAAAGAATAAATTTTGTAACTCTATAGCTCTGCTAATGTTTGCATCCTTTGGATGGCCTGAAAAGATGATGAAATTTGGAATCCCATAAATCAAAGTAGATAGTGCACCACATGAGCACATGGTGAGAAGGAAGTGATACCCGAGTAACACATTGTGTGCTGCTATAGATTTATCATGACAGCCAAGATACGGAGAAATATGTAGTTTTGCTTCCATTAGAGAGGTTTATTCTCGAGTCTTACCTGCCCACATTACAACACCCCCAGCACTTTCAATTCTCTTCCTCTCATCACTTCGATTTGGTTTATGATCCTCTGAGAGAGGAATTGCTGTCCAAAAGGGGGAAAAATGACTACTGTCAGAAATCCAGGATACAACACTCCATAACTCTCAATACTCATTCAATGACCATTACAACAGAACCATTTTCCTAATAATATCAGCTGGCACCAGATTAAAACATTCTCACTTTGATTTGGTTTGGTTTATGGTCCTCAGTTAGTATCGGAAAAAAACAGCTAATTTTAGAAATCCAGGCTATAACTCTTTAACTCTCACTACTCAGTGATGAGCATTTCAAGGGAACCATTTTTGAAAAATATCAGAGCACAACTTAAAGGGTATGTTAGAAATTAGCTGAAATCAAATTTATGCAATCTTGGGGATATCAAGTAACACATATAGGGATCAGATAATAAATGTTTTTCTGGAAATGAACAACCTTTCAGGACACTAGTAGAACTCCTGTAGTCATCTATATGACTAAATCCTTAAAACATTTTCACCATTTCACCATATTGAAGTTAGAACACATCCACTTTTAACCACTTATAAATTACTCATGATGCAATTAATACCTTTGCCTGCCTTTGATATTACTGTACGTGAATCTCCAACATTGGCAACAAATAGATGGTTACCAACCAATACTGCTGTTGAAGCAGTAGAACCATCATCACGGTAAGTATCACTTTCAGAATCCAAAAAATCTGCATCAGTCTGTTGATACGATTCACCTGCAAGCTCACCCAAGTTACCCAGCAGAACCAAACAAACCCTTGTCACAGGGTGGAAAAGTGTTCCATACAGGATCCCACAAAATGAAATGACAGACTTAAAACCATTTTATCTCTTTCCACCTGTCCGAAACAGACATGAAATTAGATATTTTCACCCATATAAGATCCTGCATCAGAACAAAGGATACACTACAATCATATCACCCTAATGCTTGCTGCACAAATTTGAGGCATCAAGGAACTTGGACGCACTGATAGCTAACTTAGTGTCTGTAATAAATTTTGGATGCTTCATGAGATTCTCAAACAAATGCTCCTTCAAATATTCAGCTGCACGAGAGCCACCGTGACCTGGTAAGGACACACAAAATAATTAATACAGTTTGCAAAAGGCTCATAGAAAAAGTACTAATAATCATTATCTATGATTGAAATGTCAGGACAAGCAGATCTTAGGGATAAGTTCAAAATTGTTTGGCAGAACCCTCAGAAATATGCAACCAAATATCAACTTTCTCCACGATTAAAATTAAATGCAATAGAGTTTCCTTTCCTTGAACAGTTGCCACATGTGACATCTAAAAAAGCAACTGTTATCAGAGTTAGCGAGCCTTTTGCCACTGCAATTTCCTAAGGGTGAGCGACCGCGTGGCTGTAACTATGTTTGAAATACCTAAGTTCATTCCACACGTCCGGAAATGTGAATTTTTCGGTGGATACCATTTCACACACCTTGTAAGGAATGTTATGTAGCCCTATATTTAAGTAATCATAAAATTTCACTTACTCTAAAGTAAAGATGATAAAGAGAATCTAACCATCAAAAATTCCAAACAGGCAGACTGTTTTGCCATCAATTTTGGACATTTTAATATCATAGAAATCCTCCATGCTCGCTCTTTTTCCACGGAAACTTGAATAGCCACAACTCAGTTTTCCAGCTTCACTGTCAAAGAGACAAAAAAGGAACATTAGTTCAGTCTAAATCGTATTTCTTTGACAGCTAGCATTAGTTAAATCATTCAATATCTTTATTTGTTTATAAGATCATTCAACATCAGAATAATTGTACTTACGGTCAATAAATATATATTCTTTCGATTAACTTCAAAGAAAAAGAAGAAAAAAGACAAATAATGGGGAGCCCATCAAAACCTTTTCCACGCTCCACTAGTATATCCACCACCTTCATCTTTCTCCGGCAACACATCAACAATGGATCCCCGTTTTTCCATCGCACCTGTATCAACCATCATCCTTAAACTCGTCCTAAATTCTCGGTTCCACGGATGCACACGCATGCAATCTCCCCCAATATTGTTCAAACGCACCCTTGATTTTGTGAACGTTACTATATGCCCAGCTTGAACAATCACACTCCTTATGCAACTTTTGCATATCATCTAAATGCCCGTCTGGCCTTCAGCGCCAGATTTTCTGTAAATAACTGCCAAGAAAGAAGATCAAAATCACTAAATCATACCAATGTGGGAGACAAGCAAATAAATTAAAAACAAAAAGGTTTGGATTCACAGACAGTCATTATATCAACATGATTACTTTATATTCCATCAATCAAAAAATTTGAAAAACAAAAACTATCAAAATATGAGACTCATTCTAAAATTAAAATTTAAACAGAAAAAAGAAGTGTTACATTGAAATCCGTCAAACACAAACTGCATCCTTCAATTCATATACGATCCACAAAAACAAATAAATAACCTTTTTCTTTTTTTAATTACCAGTAGATTGAGCCTAGCTACTATAAGTATATAACCAACAGCATCATTGAGCTGAGTTTATCTCAAAAGTAAAAACCAACAACAACGTGATGAAACATAATTACATTTCCTGTTTTAATCACTTTCCTCAGCTTTCTCGCAAACCAAACAGGAAAAAGGAATTCAAAAAAATCAAGTTCACTAACAGCCGAGCACATACGCACGCACGGACAATGAAAAACAGATCAGGAGCTAAATTAGATCAAGTTTTGAGAGGAAATTAACGAAAAAATTTAAATGATTACGGAATTGTGGCCGGAAAGCTTCAAGTTTGAGCTCCGAGAGAGAGTCGGATCGGATCGGATCGGATAGAATATACCGAGCGCAAACAATATGGTTCGGGTTCAAGCAAGTGGAGGATCCGAATCTGAGAGTAAAGTGCTTCGAATCAGCTTCATGCATACATACATGTAGCTGAATACAATACTTTTTCTGACTTAAAAACCTGATAGAATCTGAAACCCTAGAGAGAGAGAGAGAGATTCAGGAGGTGGATAAATATAGTGAGAGAGAAAGAGAGAGAAGCGAAGTGGAGAGAGAGATGGTGTTGTTGTGTAGCTGGGCACCGAAGAGCGGTGGCAACGTGGCGGCTTTCATGCATCCACTTTAGGAACAATCTGGTGCATTCGCATCCATTACAGAGTTTTTGGAGATATGACACGTGTTATGTATCTGCGTTTAATAAAGTTCGGTAATTGGAGGTTGTGTCGTTTTGTTGGGGTTCTGCATACAATATCAATAATACTTGGTCACCTCAATTTGATGAACCTACCACGAATACTTGTTATTGTCCAATTTACTTGATAAGGTTCGGTAATCTGTTTTAGCCTATTTTAATATAAATTTACAAAAGTAACCCTTCCACAATTGAAACCCATATCCAATTTTGAACCCATATCCATATGTCGACAAAGGGTCGATAAAATCTGTGGCAGCAGCCCACTCATATTGTTCATAAAAAAAACACAGATCAGGTGACAAATCCGCCATAGAAATCAGAGAAACAAGGTGAAGATTCATGTAAGCTTTAAAAACTTTCAATTAGCTTTCTTTGAGTTTTCCTAAAAAACTGAGCAATTCCCAAATCTCACCACACATCTCAATCAAAAGTTAACCAAGCCCTAATTGCACAAAAGAAGAATTATCCTTTTTGATTACTCCCTTCATGAAATTTGCTTATTCAAAAAGCAAATCCACATGAAAGCTTCCTGACCAAAATAGAAAAGATGAAATCTCAAAACCCAAAACCCAGATCTAGATCCAAACTCAACATACAAAAAAGTTCAAATTTTTCGATCAACAAATTTTTCCATCAAAATACAGATCCATAATCACTTTAATCTTTCTTTTTATCCATTTTTTATATATGTTCTCATCGGGGAAGGGAGGTGAGGAGAGAGAGATGCGGAGAGCCGGGGGTGAGAGGAACAAAATGAAATATTTTTTTTTTCCTAAGAACATTTATATGAAGGGGCAGTATGGTCTTTTCATGTCCAAATAGGTTATTATTTATACTCTTTTGGCACCAGGGTTATGTATGTATACCCCCACCGCAGAGTTATTTGAGCTTAATTCCCTTTTTTATTTTTATTTTTGAATGACTGATAAAGTTGATTAGAATTTCTGAATAATCTGAACTCGGAAGTGTTAGCTAAAGGTTGGAATATGATCAAACACTTTATTGGCCACTTAGCAACAACAACTCACAAACAACTTCCGACCCAATACATATTTAACTTAAATAAAACATTGCACATGTAGAATATGTCATGAATCATTTCTTCTTGCCAATGAACAAACCCCATTTATGCTCGCCAGAGTTACAGCAGATCAGCTTTGCCTTCCATGCATCAACTGTTTTATTATACTCCTCCTGTGTGAGTCGGTGCGTATTTCAATCAAAAAAGGTAATTAATATATATTGCAATATGCAAAAATTAAAGCACGAAATTGAAGAAGAAACGCACTTCCGAAAAGTCCTGAATGAATGCATCCTTGTCCTTCTCAACAGCATTCAACTCCCGCTGCGAAACTTTAATGAGCTAATGCACCAGAAAACAACTTGGTTTCAGATATATATATCAGAATGCTCAAAGGCTCAAAGAAGTAAAAATTAATGTATGCAAAACTACAAAGTTAACGTAGCTTCTTTTCTTTTCTTTTTTGCAGATACCTGCTCAGAACGATTCTCAACAATGACTTCATCAAAACCAGCATCCTTGATCATCTGAGGTTAGTATAATACACATACAATCAAGTAAAATTCTGTGTCGGTTAAGGAAATATATATGAACGAATTGTTTTAAAAGCAATATTATTCAAATACTAGATCGAATTGCAGGCAAATATATTATATATACCTGACCATATGTTTCTAAATCGATGAGGTTATAATTTCTTTGNTGTTTCTAAATCGATGAGGTTATAATTTCTTTGCTTAATACACTCAGCAAACTCTGTCGTTAGAGTTCCAGTAGTCCTACAGTAATCACTGATGAGAACTTTACCTCCTGGTTTCAACCATTTGTAAAAGGATCGGAATAAAGCAGGTTTGTCCTGCATCTGTTCAAAAATGAATTAATCAAGAGTTCATCAGTCAATTGGGCAATTATTCCATTAATCCATTACAAATTCTTTCAAGAGGTTCATGTAGCTAGGTTCTTACTTGAACGTATAAAATGGTGTCACGGCTGTATATGACATCAAAGGTGTGGTCAGGATATGTTTTTTTGGTGCAATCAGCAACTTCAAATTCGACAGCGCATTTGAGTCCATTGGCTTGTTCAAGAGCCAAGGAAATCATATTTGCAGAGAGGTCAATGCCAACAACCTCCACATCAAAGTTGGTGGCCATATAAAGGGCACCTCCCCCAATGCCACACCCAACATCTAAAACTTTTTGGCCAGGCTTAAGCTCCAGCATCTGCACCAATTCCTTAGTCGTTTCTGGTCAGAAGAGAGAAAGATAATTAATTAAGTTTCTTAATTTTTCAAAAGTATATGAAATGAGCACTTGTGCATGATCTTTGTTCGGTCTTAGTAAAAAAACATCAACTAAATATTATAAGACATATATGTTGAGAAAAATTAACAAAAAAGCAGTCATTAATTACCAATCCCTCCTGTGCTAATAAAACCTTGTCCATAGACACGCTCATATTTTAATATGTCATTACGTTTAAATCGAACGTTATCTAAGAACTGCTGGAGCCCTGCTCCTGTATCCAAAAATAACGTTAGAATATATTAATAAGCAAGACACAACGAAAATGCACCATAAATACCATTACCATTGGCAGCAGCCATTGTAAACCAAAATCGTAGTGAGTTGTGTATGTGTGTGTGAAAGCCTGAGGCTCTGAGTTGAGAATTTGAAAGAGATTGGAGTTGTTTAAAGACAAGGGAAGTTTGAAAGTGGCCCGACCAAGTTAGAATTGCGAAGCGTTGGTTCTGGAAAAATATATTCTTGTATAGTGGCTCATGTCACTTAAAGGATAATAATGCATTCAATAATGTTGTGCGTTCACCTAATGTGTTAATTATTTTGGGACCCACGGGCGTAGGTGGAGCTAATTTCTCCGCAACTTTTTGAGTTGGCTAAACAATGAAAAATAATGCATTTAACACGTGCAACACATCATATAATGTGTTAATTATGTTGGGACCCACGGGTGTAGGTGGAGTCTAATTTCTCCACAGTTTTTGAGTAATTGGCTAAGCAATGAATAATAATGCCCGTCTGGCCTTTCGCGCCATATTTTTTGTAAATAACTGCCAAGAAAGAAGATCAAAATCACAAAATCATACCAATGTGGGAGACAAGCAAAAAAAATACGGGAGACATCAATATCCCTATCTTCTATGATTCAAAGACAATGCGGGGAGACAAGCAAAAAGGTTTGGATTCACAGGCACTCATTATATCAATATGATTACTTTATATTCCATCAATCAAAAAATTTGAAAAAAAAACTATCAAAATATGAGAGACTCATTCTAAAATTAAAATTTAAACAGAAAAAGAAGTGTTACATTGAAATCCGTCAAACACAAACTGCATCCTTCAATTCATATAAGATCCACACAAACAAATAAATAACCTTTTTCTTTTTTTAATTATCAGTAGATTGAGCCTAGCTACAATAAGTTTATAACCAACAGCATCATTGAGCTGAAATTATCTCAAAAGTAAAAACCAACAACAACGTGATGAAACTTAATTATACATTTCTTGTTTTAATCACTTTCCTCAGCTTTCTCGCAAACCAAACAGGAAAAAGGAATTTGAAAAAATTAAGTCCACTGACAGCTGAGCATATACACACACACGAACAATCAAAAACAAATCAGGAGTTAAATTTAAATGATTACGGAATTGTGGTGCAAATTGTTAAACACCCCAAACTTTAGGGGTTCACAATGTAATTTACTCTTTATTTAATTAACTTCAGTGTCAAGCGCCAACTCATTGCAAACCAATTAAAGTTGCATAATTTTTATTTTTTATTTCACAATAATTTTCATCAATTTTTTTTGTTAATGGTGTTGTACGATTGTATCCAATATATATGTAACTTCATGATGCATTGATGCATAAGTTGTCACTTTCCCCTAGTTTTTGTTGGGCGGAATCTACGATATATTATACTAATTTACTAGCAAGAGACAAAGATGGTGAACTTACATCACCATTAATATTTATTCAAAACCGTTATTACTTGCAAATATGGCAAACTCCATTAATTAGAGCTGCTATTTTCATATGCATTATTATTGACTATTGAGTGAATTGAAATTACAACAAATATTGCAAAACCAACAAACTTCCTTCTTTTTATAGCTTCACATCACCAAACAATACATTTAATATGATATAAGCATTAAATCTGTTGAATCCCGTTTAAATCTTAAAAGAAAAAATTGCCACAAAAATAACCCCACTCTTATTCATTTGAAAAGTGCTACGAATTAAATTTTTTATTTTCTATCCTAAGATAATAAATACAATATTAACATTAAAGTTAAGCAAAAAATTAACAGAGAAAATATTAGAAGATGATTTGAATTCGCTTGAAGATTATCTGAATTCGCTTAAAAGCCTGCTAACCTATCAAAGTCCTCAACTATAGAAAGGACCAATACAAGCATGGAAGGAAAGAGAAGTACGTCAATCCAATCAAATTGTAAGCCCAAATTCATAAGCATATCGATTTACCACCATATTCTATTCTTTCTCTACAAATATGACATTTATTTAAATGTTGAACATGTTCAACATACTAGTTTTACAATTAATATTAAAAAGAAAATTAATTAAAAATGACGAAAATAAACAGAAGATATGATATGATCCGAACTTGGAAGTGTTATTATAGCTAAAGGTTGGAATTAATATGGAAACTTTGTTGGCCACTGACATTTAATAACAAAAACTCACAAAAACTTATTTCCGACCCAAAGACATATCTTACTTAAATAAAACATGGCAGATGTAGAATATATATGTCATGAATCATTTCTTCTTGGCAATGAACAAACTCCATTTCTTCTCGCCATAGTTACAATAGATCAGCATTGCCTTCCATGCATCAACTACTTTATTATACTCCTCCTGTGTGAATGAGTGGGTATTTCAATTAAAAAGGTCAGATCGATGGAAGACTGAAGCATATATATATGTATATATATTATTGTAATATGCAAAAATTAAAGCATGGAATTGAGGAAGAAACGCACTTCAGAAAAGTCTTGAATGAATTTATTCTTGTCCTTCTCAACAGCATTCAACTCCTGCTGTGAAACTTTAATGAGCTAATGCACCAGAAAACAACTTGGTTTTAGATATATATATGTATATATATTATCATAATGCTCAAAGGGTCAAAGAAGTAAATTTTAATGTATGCAAAACTACAAAGTTAACGTAGCTTCTTTTCTTTTTTCTTTTTTCTTTTTTGCAGATACCTGCTCAGAACGATCCTCAGCAATGACCTCATCAAAACCAGCATCCTTGATCATCTGAGGTTAGTATAATAAACATACAATTAATTAAGTATAATTCTGTGTCGATTAAGGAAATATATATGAAAGAATTGTTTTAAAAGCAATATTATTCAGATGCAGCAGATCGAATTGCATGCATATATATTATATATACCTGACCATATGTTTCTAAATCGATGAGGTTATAATTTCTTTGCTTAATACACTCAGCAAACTCTGTCGTTAGAGTTCCAGTAGTCCGACAGTAATCACTGATGAGAACTTTACCTCCTGGCTTCAACCATTTGTAAAAGGATCGGAGTAATGCAAGTTTGTCCTTCATCTGTTCAAAAATGAATTAATCAAGAGTTTCATCAGTCAATTTGGCAATTAATCCATTAATTCATTGCAAATTCTTTCAAAATGTTCATGTGGGTTCTTACTTGAACATATAAAATGGTGTCACGGCTGTATATGACATCAAAGGTGTGGTCAGGATATGTTTTTTTTGTGCAATCAGCAACTTCAAATTCGACAGGGCATTTGAGTCCATTGGCACGTTCACGAGCCAAGGAAATCATATTTGCAGAGAGGTCAATGCCAACAACCTCTACATCAAAGTTGATCGCCATATAAAAGTCACCTCCCCCAAGGCCACACCCAACATCTAGAACTTTCTGGCCAGGCTTAAGCTCCAGCATCTGCACCAATTCTTTAGTCGTTTCTGATCAAAAGAGAAAGAAAGATAAAAACATCAACTATATATTATATATAAGACATATGTGTTGGGAAAAATTAACAAAATGGGAAGAGGAAAATCAATTAATGATAACCCGTCATTAATTACCAAGCCCTCCTGTGCTCATAAAACCTTGTCCAAAAACACGCTCATATAGTAATATGTCATTACGTTTAAACCGAACGTTATCTAAGAACTGCTGGAACCCTGCTTTTGTATCGACCATCAAATCTGCAGCCGAATTTCCCACGGTGTAGTTTTTCTGTATCTCATGTTCTTGTCCTATACGTAACGAACAATTCATGACATGCAAATTAATTAAACAACATACAACAATTAGATATCCGAATGCAAGTCCAAAAATAACGTTAATTAGAATTTATTAATAAGCAAGACACACGGAAAATGCACCATAAATACCACTACCATTGGCGGCAGCCATTGTAGACCAAAATCGAAGTGTGGTGATTGTGTGTCTGTGTGAGAAAGAGCCTGAGTTTAGAATTAAAAGGAGATTCAAGTTATTTAAAGACAAGTGAACTGCTGTGATACCATGAATTATATTAGCTGAAGTAAAATCCAAAACCCATATAAGTCAAGGCTATGTTTTTCCATTCTCACAATGTCATGTAATTCACCCACCGGACCAAATATGTAAATTTGACACTCAATTTTAAAAGTGTTAATTATGTTGGGTTGGGACGTGTGGTGTCTATTTACCGAAAGTTTTTTGAGTGGCTAAAAAAGAAATAATATTAATATATGCATTCAACACGTGCACAACACGTCATCTAATGGGTTAATAAAGTTGGGACCCACGGGTGTGTGGAGTCAAAATTTCCTAATAAAAAACCAACTCTTCCTTTTCTTTTGCACTAAATAACCCGAATAGATGCTTGACCATGTGTATCATGTGTTAGTATCAGATAGTTTTCTTGAGCAGCTAGAAAAAAATCTTGATTATAGAAATTGCTAATATAGAAACATTTGAGAAGCCAATAAATTCCAAAAGTAGCAATGTTCACACTAACACACTGATGCACAAGAACCCATATATTTCAAACTTAAAAAAGAAAGTTATGCAAAACTTGTAATGCTCTCTCTCCCTCATTTAATATATAGTTGCTTATACCATTCTGCTATGAATGTAATGGCATGAGTACATGACATTCAAATTTTGCTGAAAAAGGCATCATATGCAACTCTCCCCTCAAGAACAAAGGTGCCCTAACCCATTTGGGGAAGAGTGAATATATATATATATATATATCACAAACCTAAAACTTCTATAACCTTGATCAGTTGCTTACAAGGACAGAGTAGAGACTAAAAATTGTGTTTCCAAATAGCTGGCCCAATCACGCTTTGCTACATATAAAACATAATTTAAAAAAAAAACAATAAATTCAATTGTAATATATTCATGATTCATAAGCTAATAATTACCAGAATGCAAGTTCAAAAAATCCAGAATTAATAAGCTAAGACACAACGCAAATGCACCAAATATACCATTACCGTTGGCAGCAACAGCAGAAGCCATTATTGTAGACCAAAATAGTAGTGTGGTGTGTGTGTGTGTGGGAGAGAGCTAGAGAGCCAGAGCTGAGAATTCGAAAGAGATCAAGTTAATTAATTGCTTCTTTAGCTAGGAGCCTAGGAGGTCGAATTGATTTGCTTTGTAATATATATCGGTGTTTAATTTTGGAGACCAGTGCGGCTCAAAGTGGCTCCCCCACATTGCGACACGTGTACTGGGCGCTATGTGTTGGGTACAATCCAGCCACACGATATGGATTCTAGACCTGCTGCATGCTAGACCAAATATGTCAATTTGGCACTTGAATGAAGTCTGCATGACACGCAGTGTCGACCCTCACTGCCACATGCACATCACGCATCGTCCCAACACAACATTTACGTCGATCGCTTCATATCTCCTAAATTTGTTTGTAAGACCACATTTGTAAGTACAGTTGTATATGTTTTATCCGTCTGTCACTCTTACTATATATGATGATATATGATTTATAATGAGCGTACATGACCATCTTATTAGAATTTTGTCATATTCTTTCTCTATGAATGTAATTGATGCTGCAATAGTTGAGCACACTAAAGTGTTAAACTGTTTACATTTAAAGTTTATACTAAACAAAAAATTGATAATAGGTACAGATGATTCAAACTTGGAAATGTTATAGCTAGAGATTAGAATACTGACACCTTCTTGGCCGCGTCCAAGTATATATAGACGTTAAGGATTCAGATCCTCTGCTGATTCTCTATATGATGATATATAAAACGACGTTGTTTTGCTTCTTTCTCAATTACACACCAGTTTCTCTTCTCCGTCCAAACTTGTTCTGTTTTCTGCAAAAATTGAATTTGGTTCTATCAGTTACTTCTTGCTTCCTCTTTCTCGTCATCCGAAGCCGTCTCCGTTCAGGCATCCAAACCCAATCTGTTGCCATCGTCAATTCATCATCCAATCCGTCGACGAGAAGAGAAGAGAAGTGGCCGGCCAGTTGAATATAAGATGAGAAACAATTGGGTTAACTTAACTGTAGCAATGGTCCCTCAATTGTACGCTCATTCTCACTTTGGTCCCTCAAACTTCCCAAGTGTCTAACTTTGATCCAATTTCTTAACTTCTGTTAATGTTCCGTTTAAAATGCTGATGTGGCGACTGTGGGTCCCACCTTTGATGCATAGCTGGATA
Source organism: Purshia tridentata (assembly GCA_003254885.1). Taxonomy (NCBI): domain Eukaryota; kingdom Viridiplantae; phylum Streptophyta; class Magnoliopsida; order Rosales; family Rosaceae; genus Purshia; species Purshia tridentata. Next base: position 64,833 of record QANT01008211.1, on the reverse strand, counting down.
AAAAAATTTAATTTTAATTTTAAAAGACAAAACAAACACTCGCGTAGTCCCCACCGGCTGGCACCCAATCGGCACTCCGCCCCTGGTCGGTCGGAGCTACCACCGGCGCCCTTTCTCCCTCTCTCTCTCTCTCTCTCTCCTCTTTCCGATATTTTTGCATGGCTAGTGATCATGGTCAGGGTTATGTGAAGCCGGATGCGATTACTTTTGGGCATTTGCTTTCTGGCCGGGTTTTATTGTAGCGAGGAGCGGTTTGAGGATGTTGGGAAGAGGAAGGCTATATCCTTAGAGTCAAAAGCTTGTGCAAATTGAAGAAGTCATCGGAGGCTAAGGCCTTGTGGGATGGGATGTTGTCTAGGGGTATGTATGAAGCCCAATGCGGTCACCTATGGCCATTTCATTCATGGGTTTTGCAACCATGGGCGTTGGATGCAGCAAAGAAGCTATTGGCACTGAGTTCGACATTGGTATACAAATCTTTGTTCTTTTTTGTTTTATGCTTCCTTCTGATTGCCATTGTAAGTGCTTTTGAGTTTTTCACTGTTTTATGGTGTTTTGGGATGGTATATATATATATGTTGAAAAGCCTTAAACTTTGTGCTCAAGGAATTGTTCAATTTGGTTCTCTAGTGTTAGATCCGTATGAACTCAACTGCAAGGGTAGTTTGGTAATATGGTAATTATGTTGACTCTGAGTCAGCTCATTTCAGGTCAGTAGGGCGCACAAATTATTTTTTTATTTTTTTTCACATTGACTTGGCTTGTTTTAAAACTAATTATTGTGTGTTATTAGAATACCGCCACATAGTATTATCATTTCAATTATGATTTAAGACGAATAAATCTTTATTAAAACTATACCCTACTAGTATTAAAGTATTAATTTATTATTAACTTATATTATAACATGTGAAATACCACATGACAATTTTCCGATAACATTCAATAAATTTTTGTTTTAAAACTTGTGGCCCTTGATTTCAGGAATTATGCAAATATTAGGTGACTAAACTTAGGGCATTTTTGGCACTGTTTTTTAGAAGTGTTTTTATTTAGTAATGCTTTTGCTAGAAGCGGTTTTACAAAGAAGTACATACAAATTTTTATAAAAATTCTAAATGGTTCATGCAAAAGCACTTAAAGTGCTTCTTGATGAAAGCACATATCAGGTGCTTCTAAAAAAAACCCCTTAAAAGCGCTTTTATAACTCAAAAGTACTTATATATATTTTTGTCAAACGCTACCAAAAGCACTTTTACTAATCTGAAAACACTTTTAACAATTCTAAAAGTAATGCCAAACAAGCCCTTAATTAACCTTTGATTCTACACCACCTACTAATCCAAGAAATCACTCCCATTCTCATGACAACAATCTTGACTCTTTAAATATTAAAATCATATATTATTAAACTTTATTTCCTTGTCTGAATAATGGCGAGAAAGAATATCATACATAATATGGACAAATTATTGAATGTCACAAATTCCACCCTATAAACTCTCAACACCAAAATTGCATTCTCACTCTCACACAAAGTTGCTGAACCCACCACCAACCAATAGACACCATGAATTCTTCTTAGCCTTATATGCTCCTGCATCACCTTCTTAGTATCTTCATAACATTTCAGACTCCATTATATATAACCAGCTGCTGGCTAATCAAATGATACATATCCATTTCGCTAGAAAATAAAAAGAATAGAAAAAACAAAGAAAAATATATTAATTCATTCTACTAAAAAACAGAGAAACCTAAAAGGTTTAAACTAAATAAATTTCAAGTAAAATTAGCAAACAAAGAATAACAAAATAGACAATTAGCATATCTTAAATAATGAAAAATAAGTGTTGCGACATAACATGTAGTCGACCCAAACACACATCTTAACGAGTCATGCTTAGGTTGAAATTTTGTAACTCATTAGCTAACTGGTCCTATTTGAGTTGGGCTAATTTTCATTCAAGGACGAGCCATTATTCAAAATTTGGGTGGGATATGATCCTATATTAAAGGTAGGGTTCTTTCAAGCTTTACAACCTTGCAATATAATTGGAGTTTTCAAAAACAGGTAATGACTTAGATTTATAACATGGTACTTTATTTTGCACTTGTTGTGCCAATTAATGTACGTTAATTATGAGGTGGGCTTTCGATTATTATGTATGCTGCTAAAAATAAATGATCATTATTAATGAGCATGTAGTGTGAAAACAAGAATCATAGTCAAATTACGATAATTTCAAATGGATTAAACTTGGCTAGACAAGTTACAAACTCAATAAAATCCAGGTTGAATTTGATATAGAGATTCAACAGATATTGATCGACTTCATAAATAATAGTCAGTAAATAAGATCATTATCAGTTACGATAATTCATATTAATTTTATTTGAACTAATTATGTAATTTACATTTACCTTGTGAAGTCCAGCAGAGAAAAAATCAGGTTGAGGCCAAAGTCATAGGTGACATAAATAGGAGTCTACCGGAGCATAGAATCTTTGGCTGATCTTTTGACTGTTGACTTGTGTGGTCAGTCAAAAAGTATTCACTACTCACGCCTCACGGCCTTAAAAGATAACAACCACTCCGGTTTTGTTTTTAAAATCAGTTCCTACATTGCCAATCAAAAACTGCCACCCCGTGATAGCGCTTCAGATAATCAGATTAAAGGAATATATATTTTTTAAAACGTTGCTTTCATCATATATTCTTATATATTTTCTCTCTTCTTTAGAAAAAACCTTGTGAACGTTTTCACTACTATTTTTTTAATAATACTAATCTATTTCACTATTGTGTTAGTGATATGTAAGTTGTAAGTTTAGCACATGTTTTAGTGAGTTACTTTTGAAGAATATAGAACACCTATCATTTGTAGGCTTTATTACATGTACCATATGTTTTCTTTCTAAATTTATTCTTAGTAATGCACTCTTTACTTTATCAATATTTATTTAGGACTTTTTGGAGAAATGATTTTCAATGAGAGAATTTGGATTTAGAATTTTCAAATCTCAATTCTTATGTTTAGATCTAATTTAAAGAATAAATTTGAATTTGGCCAAAATCCATAATAGCTTTTAAAGGCCTATATTTATGGATTTGAAATTCAACCTCCAATTATTTATTTGAAATTCCACTATCTTACCTTCTTTTTTTCTCACCTTCAACCACCACCGCCGGTGATGTCTCTAGTGACACTTCCGACAATCTTCTCCTTGCTCATGTTTTATTTTATTAAAGATAAAAACAAAGTGTGGTTGGCAAGGTTTGAATTCTCAAATTAAAATTCTTAATTTTAAATTTTGTATCCAAATAATAAAATTTAAAAACATAAATTTTAAATGTATAAATTTGAAATTCAAATCAAAGAAGAATCCAAACGGACCTTAGTAAATCACTATGTGACTTCCTCTTGAAAAAATTATCGAAAAATCCAACTGAAAAATAATTATAAGAACAGTACTAATCCTTATCATGCTCACGCAATACTAATTTAAAAAATGTCACAACTTTAGCAAGTGGGTATAATATAAGTTATATAACACATATTGGTAATGTTTAAAACAGATTTGCCGGTTAAAAAAACAATTAAAGAGGGATTTATTTTCAAAATTTCGGGAAAAAGGACAGAAAGCCGCCATGTCCGCGTGTACGAGTTTAATGTTGGCAATAGACATATTGGTGACCGTACGCACCGGACAGGAAACAACCGCAGAGAGAGCGCCGGGGGGTAAACTTATATAAAGGTTTTTAAGATTTTTATTTTTGGTTGTTTGTAGAGTGAGTGGACCCCAGAGCAGAAGACTTTTCCATGGTTAATGGGAATAAGCAATAGCAGTGTGTTGGACTCTCCTTCCTCTCTGTCTGTCTTGAAACCGAAACTTGTCTCTAACATAATTTAATTAGTAATCACAAGGCCGACTAAGAGAACCCCGCCCCCACCCACCATTTCTCATCTCTCATTACCCATTTCCTCTCTCTCTCTCTTCCTCTCTCTCTCTCTCTCATTGAAATTGACCATCTGAGTCTTCATAACTAAAGCGAGTTTCAGTTTCCCATCATGTATAATCTCTTCCTTTAGTCACTCAGACTTTCTGGTTGGTATGTTTATGCTCTTTCATCAGTTTTTTTGGTTCTCTCTTTTTTTTTTCATTAATTTGTTTTCTTTCCTTGTTTTAGTCAGGTAGTTTTCCCCAAAATTTATATATTTTTTATTGTTTTTGAAATGTTTGTTTGTTTTTTTGAATTTTAGTTTGTGATTGTTGGTGGAAAGGGTATGAAGGAATTCAGTCGATACCGACTGGATTCTCAAGTCTTTTGAAAATATAGGATATAAAATCGGTTTTCTTTTGCCCATCCCAACTGATTTATGTTGAAATGATTTGATTTTTGTTTGAAAAATTGAAATGTTAGAGGTCCTGTTGGTCCATTTGACCATAATGTTATGCAGGCGATTATTATCTAGTTTACCATCTGATGGGTTTTCTTTGCTACTTAGTTGTATGTGTTATGTGTGTTGGCAATGAATATCTGAATGTGTGTGTGCATGATGATGTAATGTGAGTGTTGCCTATTCATGTATATATGTAGTATGTATGGATGCTGCTGTACTGGGGGTTTCCTTTTTGTGGCGATATGGCACTTTGACCCAAAATATTTCCTTTAGGCATGGTGCACCATTTTGTTTTTTTTTTTTCCCTCCTTTTCTCCCGTTGTGATTATAATCTTCATTCCTAATGGAGGTTGTGACTTATTTGATGAAAATAATAGTTCTATTTTGAATCTGTTTTTTAGGGACTGCTTTGGGAACTTCGTGGTACATGAAGAAGTTCTTTGTGTTATTCAAACGTTGTGAGGTTGATTTTTCTTTTGGAGATTCTATCTTTAAATAAGCTATTTTCATGAATTTTCCACAAGAGAAGTTCGTCAGGTTAGTTCAACAAAACTGCTAACGTTGTTTCAATATCATGTTCACTATTTTGCTTCTACATAGTACCTTCTCGCTTTCAGAAGCAAATAAGTAGGAATTTAGAAGTTTCATTTGACTGTTGCTCAGTACTAGCTTATAGTGACTTATTTGCTTTTTGGTACTTAAGCGAAGTGTTTTTTTGTGGATGGCAAAAACATTATAGTCATGATGTTACAATCACTGTGGCCATGGGATGCTATTAACATGCAATCACTGTTTTTAACATCACTTCTTTCACTGTCTCTGTCCCTGTTTAACTCATTCTATATTGCTAGTATTGACACATAACTACACCACTCTGCCGTCATCATATTATTTGGGAATTATATTTACCTTTTAGGTGTTTGGAAATCTTCTGATGTGTTAACTAGATTCGATGTGGTGTTGTAGTAGGCTGAATTTCCTTTTTGTGTTTTTCTAATATCAATAATGTTTTATTCAGGTTTCAAGACTGGAATACTGAGAAAAATGTTGATCCTCTATATTCTCCAGATGATGGAATACGCCCAGGAAAGTTCAGGACAACAATTAACTCAGTCAAGTCATGGAAATCCTATTCATTTAATGGTGTTGCTAAATGCTTAGGTTCTACCATTCTTGATCCACAAGGGCCATTCCTTCAAAAGTGGAATAAGATATTTGTATTGGCATGTGTAATTGCTGTCTCCCTTGATCCCTTGTTCTTTTACGTCCCTGTGATTAATGATGAGAACAAGTGCCTGGGTCTGGACAGGAAAATGGAGATAACAGCTAGCGTTTTGCGTTCATTCACAGATATATTCTATATTGTTCATATAATTTTTCAATTTCGTACTGGATTTATAGCTCCTTCTTCTCGAGTTTTTGGAAGAGGCGTTTTGGTTGAAGATGGTTGGGCTATTGCAAGGAGGTATCTATCGTCATACTTCCTAATTGACATTCTTGCAGTCCTTCCACTCCCACAGGTAAGGATAAATTTTCTGCATCAAAAGTCATTTTAGTACTTGAATTTATCAGGGCTTCATATCATGTGGCGCAATAATTTATTATTTGATTACTCACTTAAATGGTGGGATGTGGAGGATTCCCATATGTTCTCTTTGCCCAGGATGTTTGGGTCATCATGTTTGCTAGTGGGGTATTCAAACTTTTCCTTCTTGTCAATTTATGTGGGTATACAAATTCTTTGTAGTATGAGGGGGATTAATATTTGCATTGTACACTTTAACTTCCACTCATGTTACTTATCATGCTGCTATATGGAGTATGACCTTCACTTCCCAGTTTAACTATACCTTGTATCTGCTACTTTAAATTTTGTATATACTGTTGTTAATTTAAGTCAATGTCTTGTTTGGATTACAGTGTTTATGCGTGTTCTTATTCTACTTTGGACCCTAATACTATGAAATATTCCCAGGTGGTGATTTTAATTTTAATTCCAAAATTGGGAGGCTCAAGAACGTTGAATACAAAGAATTTGTTGAAGTTTGTTGTTTTATTCCAATATGTGCCAAGGGTTATTCGAATATATCCTCTGTATAGAGAAGTCACAAGGGCTTCTGGAATACTTACTGAAACTGCATGGGCAGGAGCTGCTTTTAATCTTTTTCTTTACATGCTTGCCAGTCATGTAAGTTTGATCATGGATATTCTCTTTTTAATGTTTCTTCCTCAATTTGAAGGCTTTCCATATGTTTCTTCTGCACGTGTTTTTGTAGTGCTTTATTGTTAAATATAGTTAATAATTTGGCTGCTTGCCTATTTATTTAGCAGATAAATAACAGTTCAGCGAACTCATTTATTTATATTGACACATACCCCCACCCCCCAACCCCCCTCGCTTCCTTTAACTTGTAAAAACTGTCACAGATTATCTAGACATAGGAAATGACTCATGACTCTATAGATTATGAATATGTTTCCACAAAGATGAAAATAATAAAGTATCATATATTATCTGTATGCCTTAAAGTTGATAGAGATATACATGTAGATATAGGTGTTGACATGTGTCGATTTGTTTTCCTTGTGTGGCATGCTAATGATACATATCATTATTAAATAATTCAAGAATACAATGGAAAACGTCCTCATAGTGGGCCTTTTGGCATTATGTGCCTTAAGTGATGTAGCATGAGCAGGGACATTTTTTATTTTTGCATGCATGTTCTAATATCTTTTAACATACATAGATCTCTTCTTTAAATCTTCTAATTTCAAGTCACATGTTGCTCTTAGGTACTTGGAGCCTTTTGGTACTTGATCTCTATAGAACGAGAAACCACATGCTGGAAAGAAGCCTGTGGAAATAATACATCCATGTGCACCCGTCAAGATTTGTACTGTGATACCATGATTCTTAATAATATCACATCCACATTCTTAAATTCTTCATGCCCTATTCAACAAGAAGATAAATCGAAATTTGATTTTGGAATATTCCTTGATGCCCTTGAATCCCGTATTGTTGAGTCAAGCACAGATTTTCCTCAGAAGTTCTTTTACTGTTTTTGGTGGGGCCTACGGAATTTGAGGTGTGCTAATACAACTTTTCTTAATGCTCATTCTTAAGGTCTTCTGATGAGCTCAGTTGAGTTGACTTTTAAAACCAGCATTTGATGATTTATGCTTGGTCTTTTCATATTGCAGTTCTCTTGGTCAAAACCTTGCAACCAGTACGTATGTCTGGGAAATCTGCTTTGCTGTCTTCATTTCTATTGCAGGCTTGGTACTATTTTCATTTCTCATCGGGAATATGCAGGTTGGTGCTTACAACAATTGTGTTTTAATTATTAAATAGTTGTGCAATGTTTAATTGAATGACTTGGACATTTCTTTTTTTGTGGTGGGGTTCTGATGAACTGTAAGTTTCTTGAAACAGACATATTTGCAGTCTACAACTACAAGATTGGAGGAGATGAGGGTTAAAAGGAGAGATGCAGAACAGTGGATGTCCCACCGTTTGCTCCCTGAGAATTTGAGAGAGCGCATCAGGCGGTATGAACAATACAAATGGCAAGAAACCAGAGGTGTTGATGAAGAGAATTTGATCTGTAATCTTCCCAAGGACCTTAGAAGGGACATAAAGCGCCATCTCTGCTTGGCTTTGCTTATGAGGGTGAGTTTGTCTGACATCATATTATTGTTTTCTTAGTCTTCCTTAGTATGTATACAGAGTAGATATTGATTTTTACTATTTCCTGGAATATTTTTAAGGTGCCAATGTTTGAAAAAATGGATGAGCAACTGCTGGATGCAATGTGTGACCTTCTCAAGCCGGTACTCTACACAGAGGAAAGTTACATTGTTCGGGAGGGAGACCCAGTGGATGAGATGCTCTTCATAATGCGAGGCAGGCTTTTGACTATGACCACAAATGGTGGAAGAACTGGTTTCTTCAACTCTGAATATCTCAAGGCTGGTGACTTCTGTGGTGAAGAACTTCTCACATGGGCTCTTGATCCCCACTCCTCATCTAATCTTCCCATCTCAACCAGAACTGTCCAAGCCCTTAGTGAAGTTGAAGCCTTTGCTTTGAAAGCAGATGACTTGAAGTTTGTTGCCTCCCAGTTCCGACGGCTTCACAGCAAGCAGCTCCGTCACACATTCAGGTTGTACTCACAGCAGTGGAGGACTTGGGCAGCTTGCTTTATACAGGCAGCCTGGCGCCGTTATAGTAAGAAGAAGCTTGAAGAGTCCCTGCGGGAAGAGGAGAATAGGTTGCAAGATGCACTGGCCAAGGCCGGAGCAAGCTCCCCAAGTCTAGGTGCCACCATTTATGCATCACGTTTTGCTGCTAATGTACTTCGTGCTATACGGCGTAATGGTATGCGCAAGGCAAGGGTGCCTGAGAGAATACCGCCCATGCTACTTCAGAAGCCAGCGGAGCCTGATTTTACTGCCGAAGAACAATAGGTATATGTTGATAGAGGTTTTGATTTCATGCTTGGTTTTGTTGTGTAAAATGTAACATGAAACTTTTTAACTGAAAAAAGGGGGAATAAAAATGTAACTGCATGTATAATGGTAGATACTAGAGAAGCCACAGTTTCAGCCTTTCAGGTTTGTTGAGTGTACGACGTCTGTAAAGTATGACAACTTGTAGACGTGGGGTGGCGTCAAGGATTTAATCAGGGTTCCAATTGCCAAGACACAATTTACTATTATACCCTCGGGAGGCTTTAATTGCGCAAATATAAAAGTTAGGGTCGCCCTGGTAGATGTGTGTGTCGACCCAACACAACCACGGCATGGTCTCCTAGTGAAGTTGAATCCTTTGCTTTAAAAGCAGAGGATTTGAAGCAGCAAACAATAGGTAGTATATATATATGAGGTTTTTTTCAAATAACCATTGGTGTTGACTTGTCAGGAACTGGAATCTCGAGGAGATTATAATCACAACTCGGGATTCAACAACTCTGATATTTGATTTTTTCCTGAAATTTCTATAATTCAGTTTGATTATAATTTATAACAAAGGTGTGCATATGTTCATAGAAGAAAGCATGACATTGCTGGTTCAGTTGACTGGAGGAATAAAAATTATTAATGCAAATACTTGAAGGATTGCCCCGTGGACTTGTTCATAACCTAACTGCATGCCTTCCACTTTTTTGGTTTCCTCAAACCTGTATTTTTCTTTCTTTATCCCTGCAAATAAACTGCTAGATTAAGTTTTGTGACAATGGAGGTTCCAATTTCACTGTAGGTGAACATTTTTCCCACCTTTTTTTACTTCACTTTTGGGTTGTACTTGTATCGTACCTGTTATTGACTAGAATTTATCACCATGTCAAGATGTGAAAAGTTTGACTGTTTTGACTGTTTCAGTATGTTGATTGTTGAGTGTACCAGTTGTGTAAAGTATGTTGTATACGGCAATGTCTGATTGGTTTTCTGAAGAGGGGTGGCTTTCCTTTTTTTTTTTGGAGCGCTTTGGAATCTGATGCTGTGGCTAAAAGGGCACATACGACAAGTAGACATGGGTGGAGGCGAGGACGTTAACCAGGGCTCCAACACCCGATTCCATTGTCGTTTGTTAAATTGCGATCCAAAATCAACAAACTCCCCAACTTTTTTCTCAACAACTTTAGGAGGCTTCAGTAAGAGGCAGATTGATACAATTTTTGACGACTTCTTTTTCTTTTTCTGGGTCGAAATTCGAATAAGTAAATGTAACAAAAAAAAAATTAATGAAAAAACACTTTATTTCTTAAAGTCATTAAAAAAGTATAAAAAAAGGACTTGAGAAAAGGGACCTGACTACTGGATATTTACTTGCTTTTTAATATATTTTATGCCTTCCACTAGAGTAGTCAGTTGACTCAGTTCACGTTTTTCTTGGATTACATTGACTATTATTAAAGGTTGATCATTGTCCACTTATTTCTGTTGTCAGTGGTTTGGGCCTAGTCTTTTTGGAACCTTATGTTTTCCTAACAAATTATGAAACAGAGTTGTTGTAAGCAAACATGGTGTCCTCAGTTTTCAACTCCAGAACCTTGGGTGAGATGGGAAGTTCTGGCTCTCTGAGGCTTGAGTGGTGTATTAATGTTGTCAATAAATCACAAATGCATTACAAAGATGAAGGTGATTTGATTGATGCAGTAGAAAGAATGAGCTTGGTGACAGAGGATCAATGTTAAATAACATTAATTTTGAAAAAGGGAAGAGAACCCAATTGTCAATGAACAGAAGCATAACATAAGCTTGAGCCAAATATAGCACAAACCCAAGTCATCAACTCCTCATTGGTCTCGATTCTCGAGCAGGTTTTGAAATTTCCTTGAAATTTCTATCATTTAATTTAACAAGGCGAGTGTGAATTGGAGGAGTGAAAATTATTATTAATGCAAAGACTCCGAGGATAGCCCCGTGGACTTGTTGATAAATAATAATAACCCAACTACCAAGTCTACCATACACTTTTCAGAGTCGCCACTGCTGCTTCAGTTTATACTTCCAGCATCATTGTATGCCAAGGAACTCTTTTGGTTTTTAAGAAATACACTTGAGAGCTTTTTGCTTCTGGTCTCAAAACCTGTCTTCTTCCTTCTTTATCCCTGCCAAAAACTGCTACATTAGGATGGCTCAAACTTCACAGTAAGTGAATGTTTTCCTCACTTTTTTTTTTTTGGTTGTACTTATATATATCATGCCTGTTATTGAGTAGATACACTATGTCAAGATATGAAAGATTGATCATGCTCGATCATTATCGTTTATGAGTTCCATGTATGCATGCTTGCTCTTTGAAGTGTTAGGAACACAATAGATCTGTTGTAATTATGCTAATTTCTGCTTATTATATTATGTCTATTCAGGATAAAAGTACAGGGTCGTGATGATTTAGAAGAAAATTCTGAAGAAAAATTTCCCAAAGCTAATGGTATACATTCAAAGAAAAGTTTAATGGCAGTGTACTCGGTTACAGAAAAGTTTCAAAGAGTTTTGAAACCAGGTTTTGAAGGGATTGTGAGTTTTAAAAAAACAGTGAAAACTTATTCTGGAGTTTTGGCTGTGGGATTGGGTTCCAAGACTAAAATTCTTGACCACAAGGAGCTAGTCCTTCAAAGGTGGAATAAGATACTTCTAGTTTTGTGTGTTATCGCACTCTCACTAGATCCTTTGTTCTGTTATCTCCTTGTTGTTAATGATGAGAAGAAGTGCCTTATATTGGACAGAACATTGGGGACCATAGCTATTGTCTTGCGGTTCGTCATTGATTTCTTTTACGTTTTCCATATAATTTTCCATTTCCGTGCTAGTATTGCTACTCTTTCTTCTCAACAATCTGGACGAGATGAATTAGTTGCAGAGACTCGGGCCATAGCATGGAAATATTTGTTATTCTACTTCGTAGTCGACATACTTGTAATTCTTCCACTTCCACAGGTATGTTCATAAGCTTTTACTTCAATGCAAAATTAATATTGGTATTGTCTTTGATAGTTTGACTAGAGCTGTGGGCTCATGAACTTGCTCCGATGTGTCCAGGTGGTACTTTTTGCTGTCATTCCAAAATTGAAGAACTCAGGGAGTTTTATTGCAGCACAGTCGTTGAACTTTATAGTTATCTTTCAATATGTGCTAAGGGTTCTTCGAATCTGTTCCTTGTTAAAAAAGGCTACAAGGACTTCTGGCATCCTTGCTGAAACTGCTTGGGGTAAAGCTGTGTTTAATCTCTTTCTTTATATGCTTGCCAGTCATGTAAGTTTCCGCAGCCATTTGGTAATCATTCTATTTATCTGAAAAGCTTGTACATTTCTGTTAAAATATACAAGGTTTTAACAGATTTCTCATTTTAAATTTATATATTTGCATGATCTACATCCATGTTTATATGCATTTAATTAAGTTGGTCATAATGGTGACATCAAAGCAGATTAGTTTTTAAAACACAATTGGTGTTAGACACTGGAGTGTTTCTGATGGTGACATGCATTTACCATCGAGTGGTTGCTCGCCCTGCAGGTTATTGGAGCCTTTTGGTACCTGTTTTCTATAGAAAGGAAAGCAGCTTGCTGGCAAGAAACCTGTAAAAGTCAATGTTCTTTATATTGTGATGACACATTTGGAGCTAGCACATTTCTGACTGATTCTTGCTCTGCCAAGACACCAAATTCCACACTTTATAATTTTGGAATATACTCGGAGGCCCTTGAATCTGGTGTCATCGAATCAGCAGCTTTTGTACCAAAGATTTCTTACTGCTTCTGGTGGGGACTGAAAAATTTGAGGTTTGCCCCGCTAGATCCTTTGATCTTGTATTGAGCTATAAGTTACCCTTTTGAGATTAACTTGTGATATTATTCCAATTTCATATTCTACAGCTCCCTCGGTCAAAGCCTCAAAACAAGTACCTATGTTTGGGAAATCTACTTTTCAGTTATCATTTCAATTTCTGGCTTGGTACTATTTGCATTTCTTATTGGAAATATGCAGGTTGGTTCTAAATAAGTTAATTCCAGAGTTGTATGTTTCTTATTTAGTAATGTTATGTGGCATTCATCATTCACGATTTCCCCTGCTAATTCTAATGAGCAATTATGCATTGTTGTTGGATGCTCAAATTATACTTGTGTGACATGTATGCATAATTAGGAATGAGGATATGATGAGTAATTGTGTTTTGTTGTGAAACTGGAATAGACATATCTGCAGTCGAAAACTGCAAGATTGGAGGAAATGAGATTAAAGGAAAACGAGATAGAGTTGTGGATGGCTTTCCATTCCCTTCCTCGCAAACTTAAGAAAAGGATCTGGAAATACCAGAGATACAAATGGAAAGAAACCAAAGGCGTTGATGTGGAGAATTTTCTTCACAATCTTCCCAGGGACCTCAGGAGGGATACAAAGAAACATCTTTGCTCAGGTCCCCTCAGTAATGTGAGTTGTTGTCTTTTTTTCAGTTGTGATATAACATTCTATGTTACATGAAATGAACATTGTGTTAAATGAGAATATATTCCTCTTTACATGATGTAGGTGCCAGTGCTTAAAAATATTGATGAGCGACTGTTGGATGCAATCTGTGATTATCTGAAGCCAGTGCTTTATATAGAGCATAGCTTCATATTACGGAAGGGAGATCCACTTGATGAGATGCTGTTTATCACGCGTGGGACTGTAATGACTTACACCACCAATGGTAGTAATGAGGGTGCTGCTTTTCTTGAAAAGGGTGACTTCTATGGGGAAGAACTTCTGAAATGGGTGCTGGAGACCTCTCCTGGTACCACCACCCTATCCAACCTCCCCTTCTCAACCAAAACAGTCCAAGCACACACAAAAGTTGAAGTGTTTGCTTTGAAGGCCACTGAGTTGAAGACTGTAGTGTCTAAATTCTGGTGGCTTTTCACCAAGAAGCTGAGCCAGTCTAACAGCTCTAGTTTGGAGCAATGGAAACCAATGGCAATTTATACTTTGCAAGCAGCGTGGCGCCGCTATGAAAGAGAAAAGCGTCAAAAGCCTCCATGGTTGGGCAAGGAGGGCATAGACTCACCAAGCCTTTCTGCCACTAACAATGCTGTCTCAGAAGTCTAGCTTTGTGATCTTATTTTGGCATAATAAAACAATCTAGCTATTTTGACAACCCGCATTGCACTTTAACCCATAAATTGCGAATGCTTTACTGGTCAAACAAAAAAATACTTCTTATAGAAACCCCATCAGCCAATGGGTTCCAATAGCCCATATATGTGATACTTCATATGTGAGCATGTTCAAATCTAATGGATCTACTTCAATAATCTTCTCACAAAAAGGATTATAAAAAAGAGAGTACATGACTAATTGTTGAACCACTATTTTTTTTTATGTTTATTTTCTTTGTAGTGCGCTTTTTTACTTTTTTCTCAAAAAGTAACCACCCATATTTGAGATCATGAACATAAACGTTGATAAAGAATCCTCTTACCTCTTCTTTCTCCGTAAATTTGTCCAAAGAGTAAGTTTGTTTAGATCAAATATCATAAAGCTCAAATTCGCTTCAGATCGATGCTTTCTTACTCTTACACCAACGCCTATCAAAGGTTATTAGCCATGGCATACATGACGATGAACCATGCTGAACCGTATCACGAACAATTTTCCGCCAAGTTTTGCATACAGCAGCAAGGCGAACATATCAACCGGAACATCAAACAATGAATGGTTTGCCATAATGAATATTGATCATAAGAATTCCAATAATATTATTATTATCATATTTTTATACTATATTTGTTCTACCATCTTACATGTCATTATTGTACTAGCAAGGTATTTCTTTATTTTTAGGATTTTTATTTTTATTTTTTTAGTGTCTAATATATGAATACCATGTAGATTGCCACATAAAATGATATAAAATTATGGTATAAAAATATATAAGTGTAGCTTATTATTATTATCATATTTTTATACTATATTTGTTGTACCATCTTACATGTTATTATTGTACTAGCAAACCATGTAGATTGCCACATAAAATGGTATAAAATTATGGTATAAAAATATATAAGTGTAGCATTGATAGGTACCTTGTACATAACAGACTATGTGTCTCTCTATATAGACACATCTTAACGAGATACAACTAAGATACTATAAACCTAATTTGATTGGGAGACATAAGAAATCTCCTTACTGAGGCAGGACTAATCTTTGGTATTTTAAAAAAAATTTATTTAAATTAAAAAAATTGGTATTTTCATTTTTATTTTTTTCGGTTGTACATTGCTTGAGGCCAATTAAAGCATAATGGGTCTGTGTGTGTGTTTGGGTGTTTGGCATGGTTGAAGGTATTTGTGTGTTTGTTTTTAGCTTTTTCATTTGGTACACCGTACACTACTCTGTCACTCCCCCTTCTTTCTCTCTCTCTCTCTCTCTCTCTCTTATATATACACAAATTATCTAATACAACGTACACAAATTAAACAATCACAACTATTTTCAAACAAAAAAAAAACCAGCACCCACTAGCATTATTTTTATGGAAACAGAATTAACAAGAGCATCAAATTATTAAAATAGTTAACCAACGACAATCAAGCAAGTCTACAAAATTAAGCTAATTAAACAATTTTCTTTAAAGGTTTAATTAACCAATGACAATCAAGCAAGCCTATAAAATTAAACTAAATCAACCAATAGTAATTGACAATGGATCACCTCAAGTTTTCTGAACATCAAATATGATAAAAAAAATATAATAGGGATTACAAAATTTACATTTGTTTAACCAATTATGCTTTTCCTTATTTTCATTTTCCTTTCTCTAGTTGACCCAGGTTGTGTGAATTGAAGTGGGCCCATCTGGTTGGGTCTCCAAACGGCTTGTTACTAATTGATATATTATTTTCCGACCCAAAAAAAGTATTGGTAGTTTTCTACTTAATTCATAAAGTATGAATTGTTTTTTTTCCTTTTGCTGTATAAAAGAGCAATTTAAGTTGTTTGAGCTTGTACAAGAGCTTTTCCTTTGATGGCCATTTGTTGAAACCTGACTTTCCAATTATCAACATATATTTCATTTTTTATGTAATTAATAATTTTAATATACAGTTAAGTTATCTACTAGTAATACCATGCTTCCAATTACATGAGATATGATCATATGAATTACCTTACCAACTATAACATTGTCCGCTGGCCAGCTGGCAACTCTATGTGTCGTCGCTGACGTCACAGGACGCCTCGTCTGGTAGTCTGGTACAAACCGTACAAAGGCTGCGGGGGCACACTCCTGATTCCCTACTGCCTTAGCTCCAGCACACCTGATTCACTACTGCCTTAGGTCCAGCGCATTTTAGCCATACCCACAGAATATATAGGACAAAACACCATATTGTAGGAAACGGTTCCTTCTCCACCCCCTCACTCACTGTGCTTCATATATACATATACCCGCTCTCTTTTTGATTCACCAAACAAAAACTGCTCAGCCTGCTCGTTCCTTTTGCACGGTGATTTTATATATTTCTTATCTTTCACTGCTTGTTTACATTTTGTACCACTAGGGTTTATCATTTATATGTTTTTCTTTTCATGAACTTAAGCTTATGATTCACCACTTCATTCTTTTATCTATCTTTTTAAGCTATTTTGGGTGGGTTTTTGCAGAAGTTTTGCGCAAATCGATCCTCTAGCTATTTCAACTCTCAAGCTTTGAAGGTGAGTGAGTTTTTCCAACATTCCTTTATCTATTATGGCTGAAATCATTGCATATATATATCTGATCGACAAACCCATATATTTGAAGATCTGTTTGGGCTTTTGCAACAGAAGTTTAAATGTTGATATTTTATTGGTTATTAAACACATGAAACTCCCTTTCTAGTTTCTTTGAAATTTTCTGTCAAATGTTTATGTACAAGTTTTGCAACTAACTAGCTAGCAAGATGAGAATAAACAAAAAATATGATATGCACGTAGGAAGTAAAGGATTAGATCATAGAAAGGAAGAGGAACGGCCGGGACAAGAGCTAAGCTAGGTATTATTCTGTGACTGGCCTCTTTATGAACAAATTAATGGCATGTGATGAAGGTGGAGCAGATTTGTGCCTTTTCTTTGTTCCTGCATATATGCCCTCTCATCTACATGCATGCCCAGAAAGGCTAAAAACAAACACACAAACACCTTCAACCAATCACACACACACTATCACTCTTCACCGCAACACCCTATCACACCCACACACCCACACACACTTATCACACAAACACACAGATTTTCTGGCTTTGAAACCCATTCAAGTATATTGAATCCGCAGCTTTCCCCTTTTATATATTTTTTAAAATTCCATTATCTACTTTGGGATCATACATTGTCATAAAATTCAATACACATGCACAGAAGACACTAATATGTAGAATTATATGGGTTGAGATGATCTGCCTCATTTGTGTTAATATATATGTTTTATTAATTTGTTCAGACCATGGCAATATTCAAGTGCAATATCAAGGACTGCACTAAGATGTTTGATTCAGACGTCGCATTTAATAAACATCAACAAGACGTCCACAAAGAAAAGTGCTACAAAAAATTTTGTGGCAAATACGAAAGCAGATTATGAGGAACATCATGTGACAAGAAGGGCAAGAAGGCAAGAACCTGATGGTTTTTAGCCCATGCAAACACCTGACACTCAAGTATTAAAAATACACTTATTGTCACTTTTACCCTGATATTAACTTTCTTTCAAAATGTGCCCCTTATTTTTCTATTTTCTCCTTTAATTGTAATTCTAATATGCCACTTTATTCATATTATGTCATAACTTTTGTTAGCCTACATAGCAGAGATATTTTTGTCTTCATCCTATTTTGTCAATTTAGATTAGAAATTAATATATTTTCTAATTTAATAAAAAACAAATAGTAATTTTAATAACACGGCCTATGATCGAATTATTTTAATTGGTCAAAAAACTTGTATAAGTTGGCCTCGGTGATCAACTGTCAACTATAAAAATATGCATGCAATTAATCACTATTTAAAAAACAATTTAAGGTGGAGAAAAGCGTCAAAAGTCTCCACGGTTGGGCAAGGAGGGCATAGACTCACCAAGCGTTTCTGCCACTAGCAATGCTGTCTCAGAAGTCTAGCTTTGTGATCATGTTTTGGCATAATAAAACAATCTAGCTATTTTGACAACCCGCATTGCACTTTGCTGTTACTCTACAGACGCAGTTTTTTTGGTACAAGCATCCATATATTGGGAAATTAAGGTTCAATTAGGCCCACTAGAAAAGTTTACTTTAACCCATAAATTGTGAATGCTTTACTGGTCGAACAAAAAACTACTTCTTATAGAAACCCCATCAGCCCATGGGTTCCAATTGCCCAATCCATGGCTCAAGAACAATCGAGATGGATGTATGAACAAGTGATCAACTTGGGGTGTCTAACAAATTCAAAGGATTTTTTTACTGGGCCAATAAGTTTTTGACGAGAAATCACGTTAGATATGAATAATTATAGTGCATATATGCAACAAGCAAAACAAGAAAGATAACTGATAAGGGATTGATGAATCCAAAATTAAGTTTATCACTCAAAAACAAAAAAGAACATATACATAGATATAAAGTAGAATGATAAGTTAGTTGATGAGGGGTGATGGAATCAAAATGTGGAATTGATCACAGTCGTCCTCGTCCTTCAAGTTGTACCACTTATAAGTTTGTTGAAAACTCCAATTGCCTGGAGTTTTGCAAGTATAAGAAGAGTAGTGATCGTAACATCCGGAACCAGGCCAAAATATCAAGTTTGCCAACTCAGACGCTTCCTCCTTTGCTGGAACAATAATTGATGTTCCCATTCCTGTGCAACCCAAAAACAATACTTGATTTCCTAAGCTTTTAATCATAGTCCAATCTTTTTTTGATGAATCAAGCTGGTAAATCTGCCAAATGTTTTGTACATCATTCTGAATTGCAAGTAAGAGCTTCCCATCATACTCAATCAGCTGACCCTCATGTCTATCCGAGGTTTTTAGTCTCAGAGAATCTGTGAAATCCACCATGACCCAGTCTTGATCAAGTGCAACACATGATGATGATGAACTACTACTCAATCTCATACTACCCAATTCCATTGTACAATCTTCTTCCGAATAAAAAATACAATAAAGAGTTTCATCCATATAGGCCACATCCCAAACAAATTTCTCAGAATGAATTTTAGTTTTATGAAGTATATTCCATCTTCCATCTCCAATAGTGTATGTGTAAATAACTTTAGTTTCTGGTCCGTCGTATTTATCTCTCCATAGGACAAATATGACACAATTAGGAGAAGTTGGAGGGGCTGTAAACGTTACTTCTGATACTTGATATGTAGGCCTGTTCAAATCTAATGGATCTACTTTTATAATCTTCTCACAAAAAGGATTATAAAAAAAGAATACATAACTAATTGTTGAACCACCATTTTTTCTTACGTTTTTTTTCTTTTTAGTGTGCTTTTTTACTTGTTTCTCACAAAGCAACCACCCATATTTGAAATCATGAACAGAGAAGTCGATAAAGAATCCTCTTACCTCTTCTTTCTCCGTGAATTTTTCCAAAGAGTAAGTTTGTTTGCACCAAATATCATAAAGCTCAAATATGCTTGGGATGAATGCTTTCTTACTCTTACACCAACGCATATCAAAGGTTAGTAGCCATGGCATACATGAACCATGTTGAACCGTATCACGAACAATTTTCGGCCAATTTTTGCATACAGCAGCAAGGCGAACAAGATCATCAAATGAAAGACGCTTACAGATTGTGATTAAAATATCAACTGAAAGATCAAACAATGAACGGTTTGCCATAATGGATATTAATCAGAGGAATTCACTTAATAGGTACCTAGCTTGTACATAACAACTATGTGTACCTCTTTATATTGGTACGTCTTAACTTGGAAAACAAGTAGGATACTATAACCCTAATTTGATTAGGAGACATAAGAAAGCTCCTTAATTAAGTATAATTAAGACTTCACAAGCACGACTGATGTTCTTAGCTAGATATAATTAAGTATAATCGTAAATTAATTGATCGATCGATGAGGGGTGGTTCAAGGTTTTTCAGTCTCAAAGAAGCTGTGAAGTCCACCATCACCCAGTCTTGATCAAGTCATGCAACACATGATCATGATCAACTACGCTACCCAATTCCACTCAACAATCTTCTTTCGAATAAAAAACACAATAACTGAATATAAATAATTAATTAATATTCCAAAGTGAAACAGCCAATGCCATAATTGCTGCCATTACATATTTCTACCGTTTCAGCCGTCTTCAGGAGAAAGCACGTGTCTGTAATGGGAATGGGCCGGTGTCAGTTTGTGACGGCTACCACTCGGGTAATTAAATAATTAATTAATTGTCCTACATTGCCTAATCACAAAACCCCAAATAATTAATACTACCATGAAATTAATGGTGATATATAGTACTCTGTGAAATGATTTATACTGCTACTACGACTGTATCGTAATTAACCATTTTTAATGTGAGTTTATGCCCTCAACCTCGTTAATTGTTCAGGAGTAGTAAGTAACCACCTCTCTCATCAAATTTTCTTTCTTTAGCATATGCATTAATTATTCATGTTTATATATCTTATATACCCATGCATGGACATATATGCATGAATGCACCACGTAATTGATTAATTTAAAAACAAATTAAAAATTTTGGACATTAAATTTAAAAAAAATTGTTTTTTTGGTTTTTTATAATCAAGTGTAGTTCTTGAATTTGGAATTCTGAATTTTCTTCGACAAAGAAGAGACATGATATTAACATCTATCTAAAAAAAAAATTTGCTAAAACGAGAAAAAAGCAGAACCATATTATATAAGTATATATGTGAATTTGTGTGTTTTAAATTAAAATTAGCTATATAAAAATCGAGTATTGATAGATTAAAATGCATCATATTTAAGGCATATATGGTGCGGCCCCCTTTTGTGATTGGTAATTGTTCAGAAATTAAATATGGCATTTAGTAAGGGCCACCGGAATTGTAACCCCTCTAGACGTGTGCTCTGTGCACCAACTTCTAATATCCCATCTCCTTCCCAATTTATACCGTCTATTCCTTTTCAGTTTATTGCTCTCTAAGTTCCAAGTTTTCAAACTCACTCAAATGGCGTCTCTCTCATACGGTCATCATACCTCTCTCTCCCAAATGGACTACTCTACCCAAATTATCGTTCCAAAGATTGAATACCCACAATATGACTTTGACTGGATAGACTACTATCACGACCCATTTCACAAGTAAGAAAACAATGTACTGCTTCAATATTGGTTTTTTATGTGCACATTGTAATCAATTTGTTTCGTTGATCACATTTGCTTATCTAATTCTTCTTCCCCACCTCTCATTTGTTCAAGAATTGAAGAATGCTCTGTTACTTCCTCTTTCATTTGACTGTTGTAGTATAATTATATGGGTATATCATATATGGGTTATTTTTGCAGTAGTAGTTCCCTATTAGAACAGCTTCCACAGCAAGACAATTTCTTTGATCATGATCAGATCACTTCACAACCTTTGCCATACAATCAGTACAACCAACTACTTCCCCGAATGGGTTCCCAAGATTTTGAAGATTTGAGCAGCTGGGACTACACCTTGGACAATACTGCTACTTTTCCATCATCTTCGCATTGTGATTATGTGGTGGTTGATGAAAAGCCTCCAAACACCATGGTGGATTCTTTTGATCAGTATTGCTCTAACAATATGACCACAAGTGATTTGGACCAAGTTTCAAGGATGATTGAGTGGGGGATTAAAAATTGGGGTAAACAAGAAGAGGAAAGTGGGAGGAGTACTAGAACAAGTAAGAATAAGAAGGTCAAGAAAAGTGCTGCATTGGAATTGGATGAGATACAGAAGTACTTTGACCTCCCCATATCTCATGCAGCCAAGGAATTGAAGGTGGGTTTGACTGTTTTGAAGAAGAGGTGCAGGGAACTGAATGTCATGAGGTGGCCTCACAGAAAACTTAAGAGCTTGAAGACCCTCATTGAAAATGTTAAGGTACGACGAGTCCATCTTGATCTTATATATATGACAATGACAAAAATTATTGTTTGCATTTCAACAATCTCTTAATATGAATTCTGAATTATATATGTTATTCATTTTATGCTTATGAGTCATGATTGGATTCGAAGGCTAAGTACTGTGAATTCATGATTGGATTCTATGCTACCCATTTCACCAACTTCAACCTTTGAATAAGGAGGGCTATACTGTAGGTTTGTTTCATTGTCAAGCCCATATTGTTGTTTTGTGACCAAGGATGCAATAATTTATGGACCAAATAGATAATATTATACAGGCTACCGTGAATGACTATCCTATGTTAGTATGTTTTATACACTAGTGTGAAATGCAAGGTATTGTTCTAGATCAGCATTTGGGTATCAATATGAACTAGCTATATTCATGAGATTTTTTTTCAATCCTTGTTTGTTTGATTTTTTCAGAAGTAGACTGACTGTTGATTGAAATGCAGGGAATGGGTATGACTAACGAGATGATGATGTTGGAGGAGCACAAAAGGCTTCTACAGCAACTGCCAGACATGGAGCTTACTGAGAGAACCAAAAAGCTGAGGCAGGCTTGTTTCAAAGCCAATTACAAGAAGAAGAGATCTTTGACCTTTACTGCTGGTCGTGCATGACTTTATCATTCAAATATATCCATGTCATCACACAGAAAACTTAATTTGTCTGATCTAGTTGATAATTAGCAGAGACCACACCTAGCCTTTTTCATATGCAAAGAATAGATGGGGAAGTTAAGGAGGATAGATAGTAACAAATTGTTTGGACTAATCAAGGATGTCACTCTCTTGCTTATAATTCATCTTTGTCAGGATGATGTTTCTTGAACTTGTTTCTGTTATAATCTGTTCTATATCCATGGCATGTGTTTTTCAGTCCTCTGCAAATAGTTCTTTTGCAGTATTCCAT
Organism: Purshia tridentata; assembly: GCA_003254885.1. NCBI lineage: Eukaryota > Viridiplantae > Streptophyta > Magnoliopsida > Rosales > Rosaceae > Purshia > Purshia tridentata. Next base: position 41,891 of record QANT01008211.1, on the reverse strand, counting down.
TCTTTTAACAGTTAAAACCATATACCGACATGCTTTGTTTGTTTCAGACATTTGTATACTTTACCAGGAGCTAGACCTGAAATACTTGTACGAACCTCTCCTCTGCATAACAAATTTACAGAACCATAAAAAACACAAAATTCAAAAAACAAAATTTCAAAAATGTAAACTGAAAATTAATGATATGTATAAATATGTAATAATATATATACCAGGAATTAGATAATGGAAATGTTGTTGGATACACTGACATGAACACTATAGGATGGAAGATTGGAATAGGTGGCTTCATCACATAAAATGAAGCTTATGTATTTATGGACCAACAGTCTTAACACTATTCAATATATACAAAAACACAAGTAGTAACAGGAGCACCCCATCCATTGAATTGGTTGTTCCAACAGTTGCAATACATTATGATCCCAATTTTCTCATTCTTTCTTGCCTGCGCCTCCATGGGACCACCTGCTTTATCCCTTCATAAATGCTTGCCTGCATTTGTGAAATTTTTTTTTAAACTATTTCAGTAATCAGATTCAGAACAAGTCAATAAAAAATGTAATTAAAACATTTTTAATTTGTTTATCTTTTTAACTTCCACTTCCTTTATCCAGGCAAATCCCATCATTTCTAGCAGCAAATTCGTGCTTATTAATTAGCAGAAAATGGGAAGATAACGCAGAGTGTGAACTTTTGACATTAATTTCAAAGTCCGAGTAAAAAAACAAAAAAACATTTCACAGAGCAATAACAGGGCTACATTAATATTTGCCAGAGTTCTGCTATTATTTTCCTTTTCGTTTCTGTTCTGAATTTAATGCTTTCTCTTGACTTGAATTAATTTGTAACAGTATGAAGAAAAAAATAAAAGAAAAGAAATGAAATGTTTTAAGATAATTGACATAATAAATCAAAGCCATCATCCAATATTCCAACTCAAGGTTCATCATAGAATACATGAAAGTTTAAAGATTTATATAACAACATTCCAAATTTTAATTAGTTTATGCACAAATCTGAAATTTAAGGTGGGAGAAAAAAACAAAAAAAAACATATTTGAGAGCTTGTTTTTTCACTTACCCACATATGAGACTTTGTCTGAGAAACACTCAAAAAGCTAGCTCTCCTCCTAACCCTTGTGATCTTCACCTTTGTGTCACCACCGCCGCCGCCGCCGCCACTCACCGCTGACAAAAAGTCAAAGCCACCATGGTCAACAACCTCCTTATTGTTCTTTCTAAAACTCCCCCACCTCATCGACCCAAAGCCACCACCACCCCTAGTCTCCTTGACCACCTTCTTGCCCCAGTTATTATCTGGGCTGCTCCTAGACGCAAAGGAAAAAGACATAGCCCGGCCCACGTCTGGCCCATCCAAGACAGTGGTTGGGGAGGGCATGTTGGTAACTTTGGCCTGATGATCAGTTAGCAGCAACCTCGGAGGCAGTTCCAAGGATCTCACACACTTGGCCTTGGATTGATCATGTTTGGTAGTGTGCCTGGGCTTTCCTGGTGCTTCTTCCCACTGGAATGGAATCGAGACTGAGGTTTGGAGTGGTGGAGTTACCATCCCTGTAGGCTCGGGTGGTTGGCTTGGAAATGAGAAGAAGGACAGCTTTGGTGTGGTGCCTGCTTCGTTCACTGCTTCAGACCCCATTCCTCAATCAATCTCTCATAGAAAACTCATTCATAGAAAAACAGAGAGACCCTGTTTTCACAGGTGAGTGGGTGTGTGAGTTTTTATAGAGTCTTTGAGTTTCTAGAGAGAGAGAGAGAGGAGAGAGAGTGGAGTTGGTGGTAAATGTGAATGTGAATTGTGAGGGGTCACAGCAACGCTCCTGGCGCTTCTTCTTCACGAGGAAATGCTTGCAGTTGCTATATTTTCTTACATGGAGTATGAAAGGACGAAAATGCCCTTTGGGTCAATGAGGTGAGGGTCCCATATTGGAAATCTTGGTGTTTTTGATGGGTATGGATAACGACCGAAACTGTCATTTGTCAAATGGGTCGCTAAGAAAAGTCATAACAAAGAAAGACTGGTTTTGGTAGTCTGCAGATTGCAGAAGCCCATACAAATCTGTTAGATATATCAATAGGGACGGTTAGGTTGGAAGCGTGGTGTCAAATTGCCAATGAAGCTACATCATGCCAAATGTTATATTGAATGCATCCAAGTTTTTATCCACAAAATTATAATTAACAGCCGGCATGTAGCAAAGTAATAATAAGTTGGTTCCAAAAAGTTAGCAACTTAATTTGCATTTAGATTAAGGACCTGCATTCAACTGCAATTGCTTGTCCTTGAAATCATCTTCACTTTGTCACACACGCAGAACAAGTCGAAGGAATGTTATACTAATTTTTTATTAGAACAAGGTTGATTGGAGAAGTCTCTTCAAATATATTAACTAGTACCTTTGCTGATATCGAAAACAGTAAAGACTAAGGGCATTTGAAAGTTGAAACTTGGAAGAGATGAATACATGAAATTCAAATCGATGGTACAAACTTTAATGGGTCAAAAGTTACACAAAAAGAGTTATATGCATGCCTTGTATTTTAAAAAATATTGGTCCAGACAAAGGAAAAGGGTATCGAGGAAACAACTGGTTGTAGATTCTTACAGAATTGACAGAACTTTATTAAAGCCTATTTCATTGCCTTTGATACCATGTAATCCCACCACACCAAAAAATAAAATTAGAAATGAAAAATTAAACAGTCCTATGAAGTATATATAGCAGTCTTAATTATATGAATACGAATGCTGATAGATTTATATTGCAAATATGAGCAATACATATGTCAGGTATTAATGTTAGTCATGATAGTGATGCATGCTAGATTACGTGACTGATCATATTTGTATTCATGTCAGCTTCAAATTCCAACCCCCTCCTCTGCTCTTTGTCCTACCGACATTTTTCTATATATAATGGCAGAAAAAGAGGAACAGTAAAGGTAATTAACAAGAGAAGACAAAAATCTAAGCCTGTGAAACCTTGCTCATTGACTTCAGTCATTGTTCTTAAATTTATTAGCTCCATCTGTCTCTCTTGTTTGCCTTTTCAAACTTATGCTCATCTCTCATTTTTCATGAAAAATGATCAATGATTTCTCTATATACAAGTGTATATCGTAAACCCACTTCTTCTGCATTATTAGTTGAAAAATATTAACTTGCTAGCTGGCCGGGTAGTCATATTTTAATGGTGACTAAAAACAATGTCATGCACCATTCATTCTTTAAGTCATTTGGACCCCATTGAAGCAGTCCCACATCACAACACTACTTGTTGCCGTTTTGTACTGTCGTTCTTCACGACCGTCTCAATTAAATTGCATGCATCTACCAAGCCATAGGCTCATAGCAGCTGCCTGAAAAAGAAAAGAAAATCATCTACCAAACAGAAAAAAGGAATGTATGATTCTCTTTCTCCCAGCAGGGAAAGAAGATAACCCCAAAGAACTCAACTCCAAAATGCCAAGTCAGTACCAGCCATTATATGTAGCATTATTGTACATCTGTTTTTAGTATATATTCAATATATATTGGATTTAGTTGAAGTGGAATCTAATTTAAATAAAAGGTGTATGCGATAGACTGATAGTATTTCTATAGTTTATTAGAAAGGAGAATAATAATAAAAAATTTAAAGAAAAAGAAACAAGCAGGCAGGCCACTACCTGCCCATGAGGTATTTCCTTTTTCTTTTACAATATTAATATTTTATTGTTTCTAATAATTTTTTTTTTCTGATTGATTGTTTCATTGCTTTAAAAGGTGGTTTCTGATCAATAATGAGCCATGGCCACCCAAGGTTTTGGACATTTTGACACTAAGATCATAATAAGAACAACACGTTTAGTATTTAAGACCAAAATAAGAACGTATATTCATTAGTAGCAAAACATATATATAATGCTAGTATTTTTTTGAGTAGTATTCTAATTCTAATTCAATATATATTCCTTCATAGATAAGAAATGTTTAGCTCACCATGTTTTAATCACCACAACCACCCTATTAAAAATTGTACGGAAAGTGGAAACACAATGCAGATGGAGATCACTCAAACTGACTAAGACTTGCAATCCCATCCCAGCCATCAATGGCTAGCTAGTATGAGCCAGCATGTCCCATCCAGGAAAAACCAGGGGATTGAAACAGTCAATAAATCGATTCTCCGATTCACCCAAGCTACCCGGTTGAGTATTGACTACAAATTATGGGCACAGTGGATATTTTCTGTGATGGCTTTGCGTAAATATGATGGCTTTGCAGATTTTTTGTGACACTTTGTAGAATTACCATAAAAAAACCCAACAAAACTAGCCTTCAAATTGACATATAACCATCCTTTTTTTTTTCTGGGTCATGACAGAAAGCAATCTGACATATAACCAGTTTGGCGACTGCTCATAAAGTGGAAGCTGTGCTAGGTCCCAGGACTGAATTTGAAGAAAACAACTTTGGAAGATGATCAATGTTTTGACAAGTTGATGAATAACATTGGAAAACAGATTTGGTATTAGTGTACCAAACTTTGGAGGATGCCTTTTGATTGATGTTGTAATAAAGTTGGGATTTTGTATAAGATTGTGTAATCTTTTAGATTGGTGTGGGTCCTTTTAGTAGGAATCACGTAAATGTTGTGAGTGAAGCTTATATAAAACCAGTTTTACATTAATGTTGTAAAATATATGTATTAGGGTTTTTGTGGAGGCAGAGATAATATGTCTGTCTATTATTCATCAGATATGTTTCCTCATATAGGTAGGGTTTACACAGGTATTTGTAAAATGACAAATAAGCCCCTACAACTATTTACAGGAATAGCCACTCAAGTAAAAGTATTTACAACACTCCCCCTTGGATATTCCATGTCATTAGTGTTGTCTTTGCTATGCGCTTCTAAGTTGCCTCGTCAAAACCTTGCCAGGTAATAAAAACCCTGTAGGAACAAAAACAACCCTGGTCGAAGGAGAAAAAAGTACAACGCGCGTGAGTGTGGACTTTTCGCATCAGGAACTCAGAAATAGGTGAAATCATCCCATAGTATATCAATAGGAGCGGAGTGCATTTAGGGTTGCTACACCAAAACCTTGCCCGGTAAACCCAGTGGGACAAACCCGTGGTCGAAGGAAAAAGATGAGCAAATGCATATATATCAAATCGAGGCATCTTCAAGATGCTATATGAGTGGGGTGACCATGCCAAGATGTGCCTCATTAAAACCTTGCCAGGTAACAAAACCCAGTGGGACAAAATAACCCTGGACGAAGGACAAAAGAGTACACGATGGTCAAGTGAGTATGCCTCAGGATACTCCCCCTGATATCGACTCCCCCTGAAGACTATATATTATGTAAATCAAACAATCTACACAAGCCAATACCTCAAACATGCTTCAAGAATGTGGGCTTTCGTAGTGACTTGGTGAAGAAGATCTGCAGGATTGTCTTGAGATCGGATCTGGTTGACCCCAATCTTCTGATATTCTTGTTGCTGATGGTTGAAGAAGAACTTCGATGCAATACGCTTGGTGTTGTCTCATTTGATGAAACTCGTCTTCATCTGCTTGATGCAAGTGGCATTATCTTCTGAGATAATGGTTGGTTCATCAGTGGTGGAATACAGCCCACGTGTACTTCGAACATGCTTGGTAACGGCTTCAAGCCATATACATTCATGAACAGTCTCGTGAAGAGCTAGAATCTCAGCATGATTCGAAGAGGTAGCAACAAGGGTCTGATTTGTAGACCTCCAAGATATTGCTATATTCCCAATGGTTTTGGTAACGGCTTCAAGCCATATACATTCATGAACAATCTCGTGAAGAGCTAGAATCTCAGCATGATTCGAAGAGGTAGCAACAAGGGTCTGATTCGTAGACCTCCAAGATATTGCTATATTCCCAATGGTAAAGACATAACCAATTTGGGAACGTGCCTTGTGCAAGTCTGATAAATAACCCCTGTCAGAAAATCCAACAAGGCATGCACCATTCTGAGGGCCAAAAGGGGGTTTGACCCATTCCAAGATACATAGGGATAGAATAAGCCCATATCCGTCATACTTCTAATGTAGCGGAAAATGTCTTTTATGCCATTCCAGTGGCGGCGTGTTGGCGCAGAGCTATATCTAGCTAGTAAGTTCACAACAAAAATGATGTCCGGTCTAGTGCATTGAACCAAGTACAATAATGAGCCTAATGCACTTAAGTATGGAACTTCTGGTGCTAATACCTCTTCGTTATCATCTGCGGGACGAAACGGATCCTTCTTAGGATCTAGACTACGGACGATCATGGGTGTGCATAAAGGTTTCGCTTTATCTTCATTAAAGCGCCTTAACATCTTCTGGATGTATTTTGATTGATGGACCAAAATCTCATCTGCACAGTGCTCAAGCTCCAGGCCGAGACAGAAATTTGTTCTCCCAAGATCTTTCATCGAATTCCGACTTCAGGTGCTTAACAGTCTCATTGATCTTTTCAGGAGCACCAAATAGATTTATGTCATCGACATAAACAACCGCAACAGTAAATCCGGAACTTGTTTTCCTAATAAACACGCATGGGCACAGTTTATTATTCAAATATCCCTTTCCGATCAAATATTCACTTAGACGGTTATACCACATCCGTCCGGATTATTTCAATCTATAAAGTGAACGCCTCAAACAAATGGAGAGCGTGTTCCGTGGTCTGGAACTATTTGCATCGGGAATCTTAAGTCCTTCAGGAACTTTCATATATATATCTGTATCAAGATCCCCATAGAGATAAAATGTGACCACATCTATAAGCTGCATATTCAGTTTTTCGGAAACTACCAAACTGATAAAGTAGGGAACATTATGACGTTCATTACGAGAGAATACATCTCCTCGTAATCAATCCCAAGGCATTGAGAAAATCCTTGCGCCATTAGACGAGCCTTGTATCTCACAATCTCGTTTTTCTCATTACGATTCCTTACAAATACCCATTTAAATTCTACATGTTTAACATGGGGAGGTGTAGGGACGACAGGCCCAAACACTCTTCTCTTTGTCAAGGAATATAATTCAACCAGGATTGCTTCTTTCCATTTTGGCCAGTCGTCTCAACATTGACATTCATCAACGGAGCAAGGTTCGATGTCATCGCTAATTATGATTTCGGTAGCTATCGCGAATACAAATATATCATCGATGATAATCTCATTCAACGGAGCAAGGTTCGATGTCATCGCTAATTATGGTTTCGGTAGCTACTGCGAATACAAATATATCATCGATGATAATCTCATTTCGATTCCAAATCTCACACAAGCATGCATAATTTATCGAGATTTCTTTGTTTTTGGGAGTGGGTTCAAATGTTGGAGCGTCCCCCAACACCGTCTCTTCCAGGACGAACCCATAATCCGAAACAATCTCGTGAGATGGATCGATTGAGGTTGCGATGTCAAGAAGATTCATTTGTGCCAAATTTACCCTCTTCTAGGGATAAGAATCCTTCGAACCTAGTGGTCTACCTCTCTTCTGGGCAGGGACATATGACTGGTTAGCCACCATGGCCGTACCTCATCCATCTGGGACGACACGTCCTACAGGGACGACAAGTCCAACGGGGACAACACATCCTACGGGGACGACACGTCCTACGGGGACAGATATCCTTGCAGGCACGTTTGCAGCAGGTATATGTGATCTCGTCACTTTAGCTAGATCAGAGAAAGCGTCTGGCTACACTCTGTAGATCTAGAATTCTCCACAATTCACTATAACATTGTGCGGTTCGGGAATCAACATGAGATATAGTGGGGATATTCCACGTCAATTCACGTCGTTCATCAGGAACGGTGACGTTCTTATCTCCCCCTAACGGCGGGAAGACTATCTCAACAAAGTGACAATCCACAAATCTGGCGGGAAAGAGATCGCTTGTCAAGGCTTCTAAAAAGTGTAGAATGAATGGGGATTCATAACCGATCAATCATTCGTTGAGAGCCCAATTTTGTACTTTGTGGCGGCACAATTGGCACATAAATTGCACACCCAAATATGCGTAAGTGCGAAACGTCAAGTTCGTACCCAGTTGCCAACTGTAACGCAAAGTAAGGTTGGGTAGCAGTGGGCCTCAACCGGACCAACCTAGCTACAGGCGAGATTGAATAGCCCTATGCAGAAAAATAGTGAAATCTTTACTAGTCTTTGCATATGATGGTCTAGTATTCAACTTTCCCAACGAGCAGGCTTGGCATAGTGTGTCACTAAACACAAAATTATAAGGGGATGCCCGTGTGATGAATTGAGGATATGGCGCATCATACTTTGACCTGGGTGTTCTGACCAGTCATGCCATAGCAAAAAAAAACCGCTCAAATTAGTTAGCGTCTGGCTAACTACATAGTTTGCCTTAATCAATCTAATGGTCGTCATATAGAGATCATTCGAGAGACATTTCAATTTTTCCAATATACGCTTCTGGCCGTACAAATTGAAAGTTATGCAAAGATATTCCACTCAATTTCCTCAATGATTTCAATGTGATAACCATTGGTTCGAATATCCTTAAAACCCAACAACGTTCTTCTGGAACATGGAGAATTTAAGGCCTCATTAATGCTAAATTCAGTACCATTGGACAACATAAAATGGACTTTGCCATGGCCCTCTACCAGGTTGGATTAGCCTGATATGGTTGTCACAGAGGTATGAGTAGGCAATAAGTTTGAAAAATACTTCCATTTCCGGAGTATAGTGTGCGTAGTAGCACTGTCAGCCAGACAACAAACTTCCCCACAAAACATGCCTATTCATAAACTTAATTCAATGTATGAAAATAAATAACTTCATTGAATTAACATCCGAACATAACCAAATTTCCAAAAACTAACAATCCAAAACATAAATCACCAAAATAATTCGAATATGAATCATTATTCAGAGAATAAAATAAATATGGCACAAGCGCCGATCATAACCATGTTTTCGAGTTTTTTAGTCCTCGAAGTGTCCAGAAGCAGTCTGGAAATCAGTGATCTCTAGTGTGGCATTCATAGAAAATGATCCTTCGACGAAGTTGGTTTCACGAGGTCCGCGACTGGCGTAATACTCCTCTATAGCTTGCGCTAATGCACGACAGGTGCGAGACCAATGATTAGTTCCTCCACAATGGTGACATAGATCAATTTGATTATGATTCTGGGGGCAACAGGCCTGACTAGTGTTCCTCTCATTTTAAGTTCTTAAGGTCGAGTAACCGTGATTCCCATAACGTGGACTTTGGCCATGGGAACTGGTGTTATGTGGGCCTTGACTACTTAAGCCTTGGCCACGTAAACCTTGATCATATGAAGTGTTCTTCTAAGAACCTTTCCTTCCATTTCTCGGGCGATCAGATATTGAGCCTTTTTTATGACCCCGGTTTTGCTCCACGCAATGGTGTTGCTTTGGTACCGGTTGGTCAAGCTTGATCATTGTTTAATAATCAGTTGTTGTTCTTTTCGGCGAGCAACAAAGTAGTGATCAATTTTGAGAACTTGGTAAAATGCCTCTCCCGGTATTGTTGCTTCAGGAAGAAACAGGAGGTAGGGAAGATAGAGAAAATCTTCTCCAATAGGTCAGCTTTGGTGAGCTCCTCCCCATGAAATTTGAGGAGTGACCAAATTCGACAAATCTCCGAATTATACTCATTTACGGATTTGAAATCCTGGAAACGGATGATCTGCCATTCATGTCTTGCTTCGGGCATGGAAATGGTCCTTAGGTGGTTAAACCGCTCTTCTAGAGCGACCCAAAGAGCTCGTGGATCCTCTTCAGCGAGGTACTCAAATGAAGCTTTACATCTTGAGTCCACTATAAATGGTTTCTTCCAAAAACTTCCAAAGCGACAAAATCAAGCTTGTTGAGATTTGACATTCTCAAGAAAGGAACAAATAATAATATTTAGTGCTTTCGGCAATAACATCCATGAGCAACTAATAAGAACTTCAAGTTCTATCACATGGTAAAATGAATTCAGATTAGACATGTAAAATCTACTGGTTTTATCATGTATGGTGAATTTATGAAGGAAACTTCAAATTCCTTATATGGCATTATCGAAACTACGAGTTCGATATTATGTATGAACTACTGGTTCGTTAATTACCTGAAATTTCTACACATATATTCTAATGCAGAAATATAAACAAGTAAAATATTTATATAATTCAAAGAGAATTGAAAATATCACAAGATTGCTCATATAAATGATTCTGCCATTCAGAATATAAGTATTAGGTGAAGTGAATTAATTTCAAACAAAACATGTTGGTGCAGTGGTAAACGCACATGCATTTGTGCAGCAGGTCCCAAGTTCAAGCCTTAGAGAGTGCTAGAATTAAACTCTCTTTTTTCAGAGTTTTAGGAGGTGAAGAGAAGGCTGCCACATAGGCATGCTGACATGGAGTACGGCTCTGACGTGGCGTGCCAATGTGGACCCCACAGTTGGGCGCTGACGTGGCATGCTGATATGGACGCGCTGCTGGGCTGGCCACTTAACATGGGCCGGCAGCTTGGGCCTAGGCTTGGGCTGCGGGCCTGCGCCCTTGTTGGGTTCTCTAAGCTTCTGGCTTGTAGCTTGGGCCTCTCACCTGGGCAGCGGGCCTCATATGTTGGGCTTTCTGGGCTGCCTGAGCTTCTGGTTGTAGCTTGGGCCTCTGACCTGGGCAGCGGGCCTCATATGTTGGGCTCTCTGGGCTGCCTGAGCTTATGGTTGTAGCTTGGGCCTCGGGCCTGGGCAGCGGGCCTGCACCCTTGTTGGGTTCTCTAAGCTTCTGGCTTGTAGCTTGGGCCTCGGGCCTGGGCAGCGGGCCTAGCCTTGGCCTGGGCATGGGCCAGGGCCCACTTGGCCTGGTGGCTGCGCGCCTCCTCTGGGCTGCGGTCTTATTGGGCCCACGAGGCCTTCTGGGCTGGTGCACTCAATTTTGGCTTGTTGGGCCCACGCTTGCTGGGCTGCATGGCCTATTCGGCCTAGCCGCATGGCTTGTTGCAGAGGCAGCCAGATTGGGCTTGGGCCTGCCTTGACTGACGGCTGCTGGCGGCTGCTGGCCGCCTTTGTTGGTTTCTGACGGCTGCTGGCTGCCTGTGGTGGTGGCCGGTGACTGCTGGCTGCCCGGATAATTTCTGATCACCAGAAAATTATTTTTTTCCAATTTTCCACCTTTTTTTTTTTTTTAAACATTCAATCCAAAAGCATGAACAACAATATATAATCCCAATTAAATCAATCACATAGAATTTAGGGTTCATGCCTCATACAGATTTTTACATGCAATTAAAGTTGAACAAGCATGAATACAAAAATTCTTCTAGAAAACCTACATGGTTGAAGAACAGATTGAATGATAATCCTCTTTTGTTTGGCGATCCACAATCTCAGAGCTTTTCGTGCTGATAACGTGTTGTAAAAATATATGACTAGGGTTTGTGGGAGGGGGGCAGAGAGAATCATCAGGTTCTCTTATTCATTCAGGAATATATATACTTATACAGAGGTAGGGTTTACTCACTTTAATAAATTACAAGTATACCCCTACAACTAATTACAGGAATAGCCACACTAATAAAGATATTTACAACAGGGTTAATTACAAATAAATTAATAAAATATTTCACAATTACATTTTAATCAATGCACTTTTTCATAATATTATTTTAGTCACTATTGACCAAAAGTAGATTGGGTTTAGTGACTAAAGTAGGATATAATTTCAAAACTCATTGACCTTTATGAGAAAAAAAAATTTACATTGACTATTATGTAATATTAAAATGTTTTATTGATTTAAATGTAATTTTCTAAAAAATTAATCACCACCTTTAATGGGTGGTTAAAAACCTTAACTAAAAATATTTGGAACTATGAGAACTTCTCCAAAAAAAATTGGAGTTTGCTCCCTTGGGTTCCCTTCACAAAAGAAGGATTCCTTTAAGAAGAAATTTTAGAGAGAGAAGCAAAAATTAGACTGAGAAGCTCTCAACTAAAACTATATAAGAGGTGCAAATGAAATGAGGCGGTGTTCCTTTATTTATAGGCACTTGACGTTGAGATGGGAGTGAAAACTTCCAATGTGGGATAGATTTCCATACAAAAATCAACAAATAAAATAGAAGAAAAAGAGCCAAAAATCGAACTGGGTCAGCTGAAGATCCAGCGGGTCACAAACGGGTCGTATGTAAGACGTAACGGACGACGCGCAGGAAAACGGGCTTGACAAACAGGTTAGGGGCTGAAAAAAATGACATGTCACATGCGAGAGGAACAGCTGAGATTCACTATCATTGGCATTGTTTGCATGCATGCAGTCTGGATCCCGCTCACATCGAAGCTTCTGTGTGATTTGAACACTGTAGACCGTGTTCTCGATTGGAGGGTCATGATCCATGGGTTTTAATGAGGTTTAATAGCTGAGATTAAAATAGGCGGGATGGATCCGGTGCGACGCAGCCTAGGCTGCTTCAGTGCAGCTGCTCGCATCAGCGCCTGCTAGAGCCTTATCAACGGAACCAGCTAATCAGCGCATGCCACATAAGACTGAGTACTATTAATCTATGGCCTCAAAAATTTTATTTGGTTTCCAAAAATTTTACAAAAAGTCCTAACACTCCAAAATAGATTCCGAAAAATTAAATCATAAATTCAAATAATTATCCAAGTTTAAAAACTCATAACTCCTTCATACTAACTCTGATTTCAACGAACCAAATATCGTTATTATCAGTAAATTGAGGTCTATGCTAACAAGGTCAGGCCTTAGTCACTTGGTTTCTAGAAATATTTGTCAACTCTGAAAAACAAGACGTAATTTCTATTTTAAACGGAAGAACAAAATACTGAAAATTACGAGGTCGCACAGTCTACCCCACTTAAAATAAATCTGGTCATCGAGATTACTTGTTTACTCGAGGAGGTGAGGATGCTTTTTCCTTATGTAGGATTTTGTGGTATGATTACTTGCAAGCATACAAATCAATAAATAGTATAAATAAGCAAGCAATGTCAATCCTACAGAGACAAGTTTAGAATTTCTAACTATTACTACCTAGCTTTTAAATCCTAATTACTAATAATTAAAATAAAGGACGAATTTGCTGAATTAAATTAAAAATAGACGACACTTAACAATCTAGCAAAAAGAGATGCACGAGTAAATTTATTGATTTTTGTTTAAGTTTTAGCGAGAACGAGGGCAATGACTTTACTATCACAATCTAATTACAAGAAAAAAGACTCAAGCACTTGGGTCCAATTCCCGTTCAAAGATTAATTCTTCCTTAAATATGTTGATTCGTTCGTTTGCGTTATCAACAAGTATATTCCTACACAACTAATTAACTTCACTTGTTCGTCCTTATTAATCAAGAGCTAGGAATCATATTAATAGCCAAAGACAGAGAGAGAGAGAGAGAGAGAGAGAGAGAGAGAGAGAGAGAGAGAGNGAGAGAGAGAGCCCATATTAATGGAAGAGGACATTTTAATAGCCAAAGACAGCTGCTAGTAGGCTAGGGTTAGGAGGAAAATTAGGAATTCAACAACCATAAAAATTAAGGATTAGTTTTCCTTCCTAAAGTAGGATTTTGACCTTATTTCTTTCCATTTTTGACCCAAGCATCTAAATAGCTTCCAAAAATCACCAATTCTAATTTTTAACAAACTTAGGACGTCCAAAGGCTAATTTAGGTAACTCATGCATGCTAGCTTTTCTCCCAAGTCCTCATCCAACTTTAAAACTACAACGCTACATGATTCCACCATGACCTTCTAGTACTTAAACAGCGACAGTTTTATGTAGAACTACACATAACCATTGCGTTCAAAACTAGGCATCCATAGCTTTCCAGTGATATTTAGATAGCAACCTGGTTCATTTGGATGGGAAAATGGTAGCCTTTCAAAGTGAACAGTTTCGTGCAGGGAAACTTCTCAAATTCAATCCTTTAAGCCCCAAGACTCTCAAACTTGCTCCAAAAGACTCCCAGGATGTGATTAATTGTAACACGCAACAAATACATCAAGAGCACAAGTTTATCCTAAAAACTAAACAAAATGACAAGAAAGAAAGGTATATTCATGTGTGTAAGATGGATTGATCAAATACCCCCAAACCCGAATTTTTGCTAGTCCTCGAGTAAAACAATAAAAATAAGAAGTTAAACTAGGCCACTTTCGTAGATAAACACGATGGCACTAGCACGTGCCACAAGCCTTTAAACTCCAAGGTTTCCCTAGTGGAGGAGTTTGTGTCTCTTAAGGGTTTACCAGGTACGACACCCACAAACTCTTGACATCAAAGCAAAATCGTTAAAAACTTCCTTTTACAAGCTAATAAAGACCAATGAATGCCAATCAAACTTGTTGAACTAAAGCTTTGCTACTACAAATAAGTGGCATCATAGTGTAAACTGTAAATGAAACCAAGCTCGAATGTCATGAAAAGATTTCACCTTGACTCTAATGCTCACAGGATAACACTTGATCTTTTCACTCAGAACCCAAGGCTTACATTCTTACCCAGCATATGTGTATGGAATTATGGTATGGGAATCAAAATATAACACATATGCATTAATATTGAAAAACAACTATTTCTGAATATAAATCTCATGAAGAGAATTAAGTACAAAGAGAATAGGTACTAATTCTTTGACCTAACACAGCACCAATAACATAGTCAGAAGCATCACACATTAATTCAAAAGGTAAAGACCAATCCGGAGCAATAGTAATAGGAGCCAAAGTTAATTCACATTTCAAAATGTTAAATGCATCGAACCACTCTTTATCAAATTCAAAATGAGCATCCTTGACTAAAATATTGCATAGAAGCCTTGTTATTTTGGAGAAATCTTTTATAAACCTATGATAAAAACCCGCATGCCCTAAAAAACTTCTGACACCTTTAACAGAAGTAGAAAGGGGCAAATTTTCAAGCAAATTAATTTTAGCTCTGTCCACCTCAATCCCCTTACTAGACACTACATGTCCTAAGACAATCCCATTCCTAACCATGAAGTGACACTTTTCCCAATTCATAAGTAAATTTGTTTCTTGACATCTTTCAAGCATGAAGGTTAACTTACTAAGGCATTCATCAAAAGAAGATCCAAAAACTGAGAAGTCGTCCATAAATACATTTCTACCATATTTGAGAAATTGCCATTATGCATCTTTGAAACGTTGCTAGAGTGTTGCACAAGCCGAAAGGCATCTTCCTGGAAGTAAAGCTACCAAATGGGCATGTGAAGTCATCTTCTCTTGGTCCTCTAGTGCAATAGAAATTTGATTGTAACCTGAAAAACCATCAAGAAAAAAAGTAAGAATGACCAGCTAACCGCTCAAGCATTTGATCAATATAGGGTAAGGAAAAATGATCCCTTCTAGTGGCTGAATTCAACTTCCTGTAATCAATGCACACATGCCATCTAGTGGTTAGTCTTATAGGAATTAATTCATTGTTTTTCATTTTTCACCATGGTTGACAGGACCCTCCCCGAATTCCACCTTGGAACTCGGAGTGATCCTGCGAGAATCCAATATCAAGGAAAATCCTACCGAAAATTTGGCAGAACCTCCCCTGAAATTGGACTAACCCTTTCTCCACGAAGACCTGCAAAAGCACTTCTAAGCATCATAGCTCTTCTACCGCAACCAAAGGGTCTCCGACCCAAATTTCCAAACCAATAAATTAAGTATTTAAAGGATTATTAGGGCTGGCTACAAAATTTCATTAAGAAACTAGGTTTACAAGGGTAACTAAGCGCCTACAAAATTCACAAGTTCGATAGATTTCCTTGACGTCATTGGCACGACCGTTCCACCGCTACAACCTGGGGGAAAATTTAAAACAACAACAAAGGATAAAATCTAATGAGATAAACTCAGTGAGTGGACATAAACCAAATTAAGAATTAAAAATCCTTTACTTTTAAGTTTCCTTAAAACCTCACAATCCTCTTTGAAGTCCCTCAGTTTTAAAACCTTTCATAAAATTTACGGGATAAGTAAACCAATACTTAAAATCCACTTTGAGATTTTCTGGAAAAATAAATAAAACAAATTAAGCTGACAAGCATCGAACCAAAACTGAAGTTTATATCCTTTGAAACATTCTTATAAAACTGATATAATAGTAAAACGTTCACCCAAACAGTTACCCACCGAACTTGCCGTACATGTGTAGGTCCCACAACCTGCCGTACGCATGCAAGGCCAATAGCCTGCCGTACATGCGTAGGGCTCACAACCTGCCATACGCATGCAGGGCCAGTAATCCTGCCATACATGTGTAGAATCAGGGTCTGTCATACACATGCAGGGCCAATATACCTGCCATACGTGCACGCAGGGCCACCCTCAAAGGGCAAGGCATCCCGACACACGGCCCAAAGCCTATGTGTGTGCCGTGATGGGTCCCAAAGACCTATATAATCTGATAATCTGAAGGGTACTGCGAAGGGTGGTTTGAAAATCCTTTTCCCATAAAATCTTTTTTTGCCCATAAAACATATAACCTTTCCAAAACTGGGAATTCATTAAACCAACAACTATAAAATCCTTTTCAGTAACCAAACCCTTAATATTTCAAGATACGAATAAACCACATATGTTTACTTGAGAAATCAAAACGTTTCCAAGCACATCAAATCCATTTCTATGTTCAAGACTCAAATAATATTTCTCAATTAATAAACTCAATTAAAACTCAAATATAAATACGAATTAAATCATGAAATTCATAAAGAATTCATAAAAACCAAGTTTAGAAAACGAAGTCCACTCACAGAGAAAGCCTAGCTTTGGTCTCCGGCTGGATCGTCTCTGGGCTCGGGAACATCGCCTAACACGAGAACGACAATACGTTAGACTACTATTCAAATTACAATCGTAAAAACACAAGTGCACGTTTTAGGCCTTACGCTCCAAAAATCTATATTTAACTATAGTCCAACTTATTTTCCGTCTCAACTCAAAACCCATGCCACCAGCTTATTTTTAATCCGGTAATTTTCCCAATAACCTCCATTCCACCTAACTTGACTGAGGATCGTCCAGGTGTCATTTCGACAACCCATAAGTGCCCAATTTCGTCCCAAACTCACCATTTCTCCGATTTCCTTCAATTTTACTATTCTAAACCTCAATAATCGTTCCTAAAGATGAAAATCACACCCAATTTCAATTAAATCACCATAAACACCTTAGATTTCTAGAATTCCAGAAATGGGCATAAACACCAACAATCAAACTTCCAATTTCCTCAATAACTTCCCAAATTTCTCATTCCAAACTTCGATTATATGTTCCTAATGACGGAGATCGCCCACAACATTACACAATTTGGATTAATTTTGGAAATCTAAGCCAAACCCGAAAATACCTTCAAACCCCCAATTTCAATCTCTCACAATTTCTCAAAATTGAACAACCCAACAATAAGGGAAAGGAAGCCCAAGAGGAGAGGAGAAAAACCCACCTAAAATCAAGGAGATTGACGCCAGAATCTGGCCAGAATTTGAGGAGAGAACCGGCGGCTTTGGGGAGTTTTCCGAGCTGATTTCCTGCTGGAGGAAGGCCGGCTGGCATGGGGGAAGGACTAGGGTGGCTGGCCGGCAGCTGGGAAGTCGCTGAGGGGGGGGTGGGCCGGCCGGAGGTGTGCTGCGCCGTCACATCGGTCGCGCACGTCGCGCGCGCAGAGGGAGAGAGATTGCGGAAGAGGGAAAAGAGAAGGCTGGGGGCGACGGGAGGGGAAGCTGGGTTGCTGGCCGGCGGCTGGGGGGCGTCGCCGGTGGTCCAGGTGGCCGAAAAAAGGGGCTGGCATCGCGCAGGGGAGAGAGGAAAAAGAGAACGGGTTGGGCTGGGCCTGTCTGCGCGTGGGGAGGGGAGAGGAGAGAAATAGAGTGACAAGAATATTCCAGAATTTTTTGGAATATTAAATGCCATTTTCTCAAAATTACAAGTTTTCCTCTCACTTTGAACCTCCGTATTTCTCAAACCGTAGCTCCAAATGATGCATGCTACGTGTCTACGAATTCGTGGAGTCGAGCTCTAGGCAACCATGTCAAAGTCAACTCTGAAATTTGGGTAACTCAAAAAGTCAACTTTGGGTCTCTTCTCACGTTTCTAACTTTCTAACCGGGGCTCTAAATAACCCATGCCGTGTGTCAATGAACTCGTGAGCTCAAGAACTTCCTAACGGACCCAAGGTCAAAGCTAAAATCTTATTGGAACTAAAAGTCAACGTTAGGCCCTATTATAATGTACTTAAAAGGTACGGGTCGTTACAATGGTAATCCCAGATTTCTTTGGAACCACTTGGACAGAATTGACCCATTTGCTATATGAGATTGGATAGATGACCCCCATATCTAGTAACTTTAATATCTTAGCCTTTACCACCTCTTTCATGTTGGGATTAAGTCTTCTTTGAGGTTCATGTGTAGGTCTAGATTAATCCTCTTCCATTAGAATTCGGTGCATGCACATTGCAGGATTAATACCCTTTATGTCAGTTATGGTCCATCCTAATACTGTTCTGTGATCCTTGAGTACTCTAATGAGGCTTTCCTCTTTCTTTGCTGTGAGGTCTGAAGCAATGATCACTAGGAGAGTCTCATCCCTACCTATATAAGCATATTTGAGATGTTGAGGCAAAAGTTTGAGTTCCAACTTAGGTGGAGTGACAATGGATGGCTCAAGCTTGGTCTTTTTCATAACTAAGGGTTTAATAGAAGGTTTATAACCAAGTTTGTACTGCTGTAGAGCTTCTAGGGCAGCCACCACATCAATAGAATCATCAAAATAATCCATCCCTAAGGTCAAAACGGATTCAAGCTCATCCTTGCACCTATCCTACATAAAAGTAGAGTAGATCATCAGATCTAGTATATCAATAGAATAACATGTATCTAATGAAGTGGAAGGGTGAGAAAGGGCATCAAACACTCTAAGCTCCATAGTTTCCCCCAAAACTGTCATAGTAAGGGTGTCTTCCTTTACTCGGATACAAGTGTCTGCAGTTGCCATAAAGGCTCGGACAAAAACGATGGGAGTTTCTCGGCCTCTACTTGGGTTATCTTCCATGTCAAAAACAACAAAATCTGCAGAGGATTAGTTTTTAAACTTGAACCAAAATATCTTCGACGATACCTTTTGGATACCTCACAGAATGGTCTGCTAGCTCTAGGCGAACTGTGGTCTGTTTCATGCCCTCTAGTATGACTTCCTTGTAGACAGAAAATGGCTTCAAGTTGATGCTTGCCCCTAAGTCTAGCATAGCACGTCCAAGCCTCTTGCTTCCAATGGTGATGGGAATATCAAAACTACTTGGTTTGTCAAGCTTGGGTGGAAGCTTTCTTTGTAAAACTGCACTTACATTCTTGTTAAGCTTTACTCCCTCATTTGATGCAAAATTAAGTTTTTGAGTTTTCAAGTACTTAATGAACTTCCCGTATGCTGGAATCTGTTCAATTACATCAAGCAAGGGTAAGTTAATATGCATTTTACTCAAGATATCATAAATTTCTTTAAAATACTTATCCTATTTATTTTGCTTGAGACAACCCGAAAAAAGAATAGGTGGAATGTATAGGCTAGTCGACTTGTGAAGGGTGGAAGGATTAGGTTCCTTTGGCAGCGCACTAGAGGATGGGATGGTCTCGGCCTCCTTGTTTGCTATGCCATATGGCCCATCATTACCTGCAATTACAACTTCATTAGTGTAGTCAGATTTAACATCATTATTGACAACCTTACCTGATCAGAGATGAATAATTTTAGCTTGTTCATTGTTTCTCAGATTGACCATAGTTTGGCTTGGCAATTTCTCAGGTTCTCTTTGACTCAAATCTTCCTCAATCTGTTCAACTTGGGCTTCAAGTTTTTGTTGGTTGATGGCTAATTGTCTTACCATATCCTTCAATGAAGTGGTCGGCTTTTGATAAGATAGCAGGTTTGCTTGATTCTGCGTATTGCTCCATGAAAGGTTAGGGTGATATTTTCATCTACGATTGTATGTATTGGAGAATAGGTTGTTGATGCAAAAATCTGCTCAGACCTTTGCAAACAACTTAGAGGTGTTGAAATGGTAATATGAGTGATTGATTGGTCCCTTGAAGAAGAGCAAAGCACGAGTCGGTTGACGAACCGAACGGTCGATGAGTCGGACCTTTCAGGGAGAGTTGATTTGATCTGAAATTGGTCGACAAGCGAACGGTCGATGGGCCGGATGGTCAATGTAGAGTCGAGCCGAGCCGAGCCACAGTCGGTCAACGAGTTAGGCAGTCGGTGAACGGTCGGTGGTCGGAACGGTCGGAACGGTCCATGATCCGAGCCGAGCCGAGCCAAAGTCGGTCGACGGGTTAGGTGGTCGGTGAGCTGAATGGTTGGTGGTCCGGACGGTCCATGAAGAGTTGATCCGAGCCGAGCCAAAGTCGATCGACGGGTTAGGCAGTCGGTGCTCTGAACGGTCGGTGGTCCGGACGGTCCATGAAGAGCCAAGCCGAGCCAAACTCATTAATGAACACTTGGGGGCACCTTCATGTTGATGCAAAAATCTGCCCAGACCTTTGCAAACAACTTAGGGTTTAGAGATGGATTTCTGCTGACGCGGACGAGTTGGTGAGCCGGGTGGATGATCCGAGCACGTCAGTCAGCTAACTTTGCACTTCTTCCTGCAAACTGGTCATAAAAGAGCACCGGTGTGGTACCAGCCGAAGGTACTCCGATGGCAAAGTCAGATGATGCAAGGAAGAAAAGGCAGGTGTAAATGATGAACACAACAAGAACTTTGGAGGAAGATGGAGGAAAAGAGGTAAGTTCTCTGGGTTTATTTCTCCAGAGCTTGGGCAAGTTTTTGGCTGAGTTCTCTCCAGCCCCCTTTTCCTTATTTCTATGCTTGTATTAATAGGCCAGAAGAAATGGTGGTAGGATATTTACCTTTGGGTTTGGTGGATGAGTGTGGAACAGCTGTATTGAGTGTATCACAGCACTCTTGGGGTGTCAGGGTGTGAATGCATTGAATGCGGATGAAGATATTTTTAGAACCTTCTGTTCAAGCGGTGGAGTGTCAGTCCGAGCCGAACAAGTCATAGTTCCGAGTCCGAACTAAGAAGTGAAAAGACTCGCGATGAGGAGGCAGAGCCTCAGTCCAAACCGAACAGGTCATAGTTTACAAGTCCGAACGGAGAAGTGGATAGACTCGCGATGAAGCAGCGGAGCCTGAGTCCGAACCGAACAGGTCATAGTTTCTCAGTCCGAACGGAGAAGTGGATAGACTCGCGTTGAAGCAGCGGAGCCTGAGTCCAAACCAAACAGGTCATGGTTTCTCAGTCCGAACGGAGAAGTGGATAGACTCGCGTTGAAGCAGTGGAGCCTGAGTCTGAGCCGAACAGGTGATGGTTTCTCAGTTCAAACAGAGAAGTGGATAAACTCACGTTAAAGCAGCGGAGCCTGAGTCCGAGCCGAACAGGTCATGGTTTCTCAGTCCGAACGGAGAAATGGATAGACTCGCGTTGAAGTAGCGGAGGCTGAGTCCGAGCCGAACAGGTCATGGTTCTCAGTCCGAATGGAGAAGTGGATAAACTCGCGTTGAAGCAGTGGAGCCTGAGTCCGAGCCGAACAGGTGATGGTTTCTCAGTTCAAACAGAGAAGTGGATAAACTCGCGTTAAAGCAGCGGAGCCTGAGTCCGAGCCGAACAGGTCATGGTTTCTCAGTCCGAACGGAGAAGTGGATAGACTCGCGTTGAAGCAGCGGAGGCTGAGTCCGAGCCGAACAGGTGATGGTTTCTCAGTCCGAACGGAGAAGTGGATAGACTCGCGTTGAAGCAGCGGAGCCTGAGTCCGAGCCAAACAAGTCATGGTTTCTCAGTCCAAACGGAGAAGTGGATAGACTCGCATTGAAGCAGCGGAGCCTGAGTCTGAGCCGAATCAAAATGGCTGAGTGATCGGAGCCTCAACCGAGGTGAGTCCAAGTTGAAGAAGTTGAGCGTCTGGACCCTCGATTGTTCACGTGTCATCATGTTGTTTTTTTTTTTTTATAAGTAAATGCTTGGGGATTTATCCCCAAACATGGGTCAATCCTAACATTTCAGTACATTGTAGGAATTCACTAGATTGGCTTGTTCTTGCACGAATTCTGAGAAATCAACCCCATTAGGACAAGATATTGTGGAATGACCAATGACATCACAAATAGCACAAATCTCTTATGTTGGCATTCTCCCATTCATAGCAAGCAATGCATCCAACTTATTAGCAATAGAATCAACATGTGCTTGTGAAGTAAAAGCATTAGAATTACTAATTTCATTCACTTCGGCATACCTACCTCTCGTATCAGAATGTTGTGTTTCCATTACCAATATATCAAATAAATTTTGGCATTCAACTGTGGTCTTATTTCTTATGGATCCACCTGCATAGTTGTTACCTGCTGCCCCTTACTAGAAATGATTAATGTCTTATAAAATATACCCTGCTAGTCCAAGAAAATTTTGGATCTTTGTAACTGACTTTGGTTGTTCCCAGTTCATCACTAATTCTACCTTATTGGGGTCTACTTTGATCCCTTCTCCAGAGATGATATGTCTAAGAAATTGTACTTCCTTTAACCATAAATCACACTTTGACTTATTGGCGTACAATTGCTTCTCCATTAGGGTTTCCAAGACAACCTGAGATGTACCTCATGTTCCTGTAGCATCCTTCAGTAAATTAAAATTTCGTCGATGGAAACAATCACGAACTTGTCTAGATAAGGTCTGAATACATGATTGATCTAGTCCATGAATTTTGCGGGTGCATTTGTCAGTCCAAAAGGCATAACCATAAACTCAAAGTGTCCATAACTAGTATGGAATGTGGTCTTAGCTATATCCTCCTCTTGAACGCGTAATTGGTGATAACTTGACCGTAGGTCAATCTTAGAGAAATGCTCTGCACTGGTGAGTTGATCGAATAACTCATCAATTTGTGGTAGTGAATACTTGTTCTTAATCGTCACTTGATTCAACTTCCAATAATCAATGCAAACTCACAATGATCCATTGTGCTTCTTTACAAACAATACTGGAGCTCCCCAAGGCGATGTGCTTTGTTGAATGAATCCCGACTTTTAATTCTTCCCATTGCTTTTGTAGTTCTCCCATTTCAGCTGGAGCCATCTGATACGGTTGTTTAATATTGGCATGTGTTCCAGAACCAAATCCGTTCGAAACTCTACTTCTCTTGGTGGAGGTATCCCTAGCAATTCTTTAGGAAACACTTCTGGGTACTCATCCACAACTAGTATAACCTCTCAAGTTTCCTTTTTATCCTTTGTTGATGCAATGTGAGATCCAGGAAATTTCCAAATTTATTTTGGGACTTTCCTTAATTTTTGGAATTTTTCTAAATTGACCAAACGTTGACTTGGACTTGGACTTTTGACTTTGACCAAAGTAAGACTGTAGAAAGGTAGAGTCCTGCCCACGGACCCCATGATACCAGTTTCGTACCATTCTGACTTCAAGAAATTATTTTGTGAATTTCCCAGTTTTCCTTTCATTTAGTTTCTTAATTTTTCCCTAGGGTTGTTCTAATTTTCTGACTTTCTTCCTGACAAGAGTATTCTAGAATTCTTATTTTCCTTTTTATTTTTCACTTATTTTATTTACCTAGAATTCTAGATCCTTCCATTTAATCCTAGCCCTCCATCTAGATTAAATCCTAGCCATCCATTTCCTCACCACCCACCTATAAATACCCCATTTCCCATCACTTTCAATTCACACCAAAGCTCCATTTGAGAGCTTCTCTCTCTCAAAGTCTCTTTCTCTCTAGTTTAGTAGTCTTACTCTCTCTACATTAGTGGTTTCTCTCTCTAAAAGTGTTGGTCTTTCTCTCTCCAAGATCAAATAGAAGTTTTTCTATTTTGGTCAAAGTTTTCATTTTAGAGATCCGATTGGCGAGCCGTTTTTGATAATGTGTTCGTGGAGCCGAGTTATACCTTCTAGAGTCAAAATTCTACCAGAGTTAGGATCTTCATTTTTGAGCTTCTCGGTGACCTCTTCTTAACCCCTGTTGAAGTTCGGCTGAAATTCCTATAGATTTTACTTGTGCTAACTAAACTCTTTTATCTTGTTACTTTGCTAGTTTAGTGGTACCGAAACTCTGCTCGTGGGAAGTCTTCAATTGGTAAACCCCTAACCAACCTATTTAATTTATTATTACTTAAGTTGTGGTCATAACCCAAATGCTACTAAACTGTTGTTGTTGTAAAATGAACTTAATAATATATTGAGGCTATATCTGTGGGAAACCCAACAACGTGTTGGGGACTGAGCCACATCCCTCAGTTTCCCCATGCACTAATCTGGACACGTTGTATGTTGAACATTGATCAACCTCCTCCACTTAAATGAAAATAAACCTAAGTAGAAACCCATGATCTGACATAATAGTCTGCCTCAGGGTGCGGGGTCATGTTGGATTAAGAATTCAGATAAGCCTAGCCTTATACTAGTGCTGAACCTCTGGGTTATACCTAGTTTGAACTAGACAAGGTCGAGGGCATGTACGTTCTAGTGCATTTTGTTTGACAGTTGCTGTCGGGATCGAATCTCCAACTTCCCAAAGTACAAGTAGAACATGGATAAGGACCGGGACAGGCAAAAAGGTTAAGGACAAGGACACTCATTGGTAAAATAGGTAAGGGGAAGGAAACATATCCTGGTTAAAGGATTTCCTACTTATTTTCATACTATATATATGTGAAAGGTTTTACACAAATAAAGTGCATCATTTTTGTATGGCATATCTGTGTTTATTTTTCCGATACTCGGATTTCGGCAACCTGAGAGTAAAAGGCACGTGTTGTGACCTTGGGTTTCAATTCCCTAAACCTCTAGAGGGGTAGTATAGATGGGTTAGTCGAATGTCCTTCTGGGGAGGCTAACGTAGGCGGTATTATCAGGTAAATGGATACTCTCACTACAGTATCGAGAAGGTGGTGAAATTCTGATATTGGTAGTTGGCCGTTCGTGATGGTTGCACGTAAGTATCTATACTTTGTCACGTGACGAGATTTTCACTGGAAAAGTTGTATGAGCATACAATGGTTTACTCACTGATTATTGGCATCATTTCTATTGGCTTATTATTTCTCTTTGTTGTCCTTATTGTTGATTTTGGATGTGTATTGTTTTACCTATCTTTCTGAAATTCCTATACCTATATACTTTCGTGTATTATTTTCAAACCTGACCAGGATCTCCCCCGAGGGAAGCGATGATTGTATGTGATGCTTACCCCCTACTGCACTCTTGTGAGTGCAGGAAAGCCAATTGTTGACCACCAGGACTAAGGTTATGGGCTTGGCACTTGTAGATTGTCAACATCCATTTTATCTGGTTTAGATCCTTTCTTTAGATTAGTGGTGGTGTATCACTTTCATCCTCGTAGGTGGTACCCTCCATTGGCTGCCCATGAGTCCAATTTATTGCATCACTTTACCTATGGTAGAATCATTCAGGAGCGGTTAGATTATCTTGGCATGTCTGTTTATCTACTATTTCTGTATAATTATTACTTGTTTAGGTAGTGTTTAGGGTTATTGCTTTTTGAACTTATAACCCATTTGGGTTGGTACTTTTATTATATTTTAATCTAATAAGGTATTTTCAATAATTTATTTTCGCTGTGAATCACTACTCTGATCCAACCCAGTTTCACAACTAAAAAGGGCTTAACTCGTTTTAAAGAGCTTGAGGTTATGATACTTAGAGGTAACGATATTATAGTCTTGAGATCTTTAAGACGGGTGCCACTGTGGAGCTTTCGGTGGTTCCGGGGCGTCATAATAAAGTTGCAGAGTTCTCCTTCCTTTGAGACTAGCCTTCAGCAAAGGGTTAGATAGAATCAACTTTTCATCCAAACGTACTACTACTTCTACTCCATTGGGTGCACTAACTTGTACCTTCCTCTTCCTACAGTTGATTTGAGCTTGATTCGAGCATAACTAATCCATACCTAGGATTAGGTTCTTTCATTTCTAAAGGGTACAAATTAGCTAGCAATGTCTGTTCTTGTATTACTAGTTAACAAGTCCTATAGATTTGATCTATCACTTTCTTATTTTTAGAGGAATACTTAAGTCTAAGGGTACAACTAATGACTGAGTACACAATCCTAGACTTTTAGCAAATCTAACAAATACGAAAAAATGTGATGCACTAGTGTCAAACAATATTTTAACTTGAGTGTTTGATAAGAGAAGTGTACCATCCAAAGCTGCATTCTCATTTGTTTCATGAAGTGAAAAAGCTTTACCATCACAATTATGTTGAGGACAAGGCCGCTTGTGGCAGTTGTCTTGGAGGCTGGGCTCCACACAGTTGGTTATTCTAGACCGATGGTTGGGGTTTCTAAGATTTCATCTGCCCCTCAGCTCCTCTATTCGGGCACCTAGTGAAGATATGTCCTTCTTCTTTACAAATGAAGCAGCTAATGTGACATCTCCCAAATCCTCCTTGTTTCCTTTCCTTTCCAGAATAAAAACTCCTCTTCTTCCTAGACCTTTTCTCATTAGGCTTTCCAGATGCCTTCAACTTCATAGCGATTATATAATCTTGCTCCTAAGCATAAGCTGCATTTACCAAGGTGGTGTAGTCTGGGGGTAATCATGACTCACCAAATAAGTACAAATCTCATTCTTCAACCCTTGCAAGAATCGAGACATCTTCAACTCCTCATCATTCATGATCGAAGGTGAAAACCTTCCCAACTTTGTAAATTCTAACACATACTCAGCTATTGTCATACTCCCTTGCTCCAATTCCATAAATTCCTTAACCTTCCATACTATCACAAGCTTTGGGAAGTAAAGGTTATTTAAATGCTGTTGAAAGTCATTTCATTCTATTGCTTCAACATCCGTCATTGAAGCCACCAAGCATCCACTTATCCTTCCAACATATGAGTAGCTAACCAAACCCTCATCTCAGGTGATGCTTGGATTGCATTGAGCTTATTCAGAATATGTAACAACCCGTACCTTTTAAGTAAATTCTAATAGGGCCCAAAGTTGACTTTTGGTTCTAATAAGATTTTAGCTTTGACCTTGGGTCCGTTAGGAAAGTCTTGAGCCCACGAATTCATTGACACGTGGCATGGGTTATTTAGAGCTACGGTTATAAAGTTAGGAACGTGACAAGTGACCAAAAAAGTTGACTTTTTAAATTACCCGAATCTCGGAGTTGACTTTGACATGTTAGCGTAGAGCTCGACTCCACAAGTTTGTAGACACATAGCATGCGTCATTTGGAGCTACGGTTTGAGAAATACGGACGTGAGAAAAGAGGGGCAAACTTGTAATTATGTTGAAGTGGGTCTTAATTCCAGAAAATTCTGGAATCTCCCCCTCCCTTTATTTCTCTCTCTCCTCTCCTCTCCCCACGCGAAAAACATCCCCCTCCAGCCAACATCTCCTTCTTCCTCTCTCCCTGCGCGACCACCCAGCCACTCCGGCCGACCCAGCCCCCCACCGGTGACTCTCCAGCCGCCGACCAGCCTACCCAACTGCTCCTCCTGCCGACCCAGCCCTCTTGCATGCGTCCAGCAGCTTGGAGAACCCGCACAAGCCGACGGTTCTCTCATTTTTCTGGCCAAATTTCCGGCACTAATTCTCTCCTTTTTAGGTGGGTTTTCTCCTCTCCTTGTGGGCTTTCTTTCTCCTTGAAATTGGTGGTTTAATTTTGAGTATTTGAGAAGTAGGAATTTAGGAATTGGAACCCATTTCGAATTCTCTTGAGATGTCGGAAATTGGAGAGTGTTTTATGTATTTTTAGGCCATAATCACTCCTAGGAACGATAAATTGAAGGTTAGATTGAGGAATTTTAAGGAAATTTGAGAAAGTGGAAAGTTGGGGAAATTGGGGTTATGCCCATTTCCGGTTTAGCTTGGGTCTTTGAGATTGAATCAAATTGTGGGGCGTTTGGGCTAAATTCCATCTTTATGAACCTTCAATTGAAGTCTAGTTTGAGAAATTTCAAGGAAATTGAAAGTTGGAAATTTGGGGCTTATGCCCATTTCGAAAATTTTGGAAATTTAAGGTGTTCGTAGAGATTTAATTGCAATTGTTAGTGATTTTCACCCTTAGAAACCGTTAATTGGTGTTTAGAATGGTTAGTTTGAAGAAATTGGAGGAATAGTGAATTTGAGATGGAATTGGACATTGTTGGGTTGTGAAATGACACTGGAACGACCCTCGGTCGAGTTGTGTAGTAATAAAGGTTATTTGAAGGAGTTTAACGAGGTTGAGATGAGCTAGTAGCGTTGAATTTTGAGTTGAAAAGGGAAGATAAGTTGGGTTATAGTTTGAATTTAGGATTATGGAGCGAAGGGCCTAGAACTCACATATTCTAGTTTTTCAGTTATTATTCTGAATATTATTCTAACGCGAAGTATTTTTATTTTAGGCGATACTTCTGAGACTCGAGACGATCTAACTAGAGACCAAAGCTAGGCCATCTCTGTGAGTGGACTTGTTTATAAACTTCTTGATTTACTTTATATTTGTATTGTGAGTTTTATTTGAGCTTTGATTTAATTATTTAGAATTATTATTTGGTTCATGAGTTTAGTTTCCAGATTTCTTAATTAAGTTGATTTATACTTTGAGTTTGAAATTAGTTATACTGGATTTCATACTTTAACGAGACAGAAAGAAATCCATAATGTTTTCATTCTTGAGTTTTTGAGATAACGTTGGAATTCAAGGGTTTATAAAAATATTATTTCAAGGATTTATCAGTTGTGGTTTGAGAAATAAAAAGTGGATTTAAAATTCCGTGTAAGTACCCAGCTACAGATAAGCTCAGTAAGGTCTTTGGGACCCTTCGTGACACACATATAGGCTTTGGGCCGTGTGTTGCGGTGCCTCACCCTTTAGGGGCAGCTCTGCGTCCACATATGACTAGTGATTTGCCCTGTCTGTGCGATGCAAAATTCCGTACAGGTGTATGGCCAGTTAAATTTGCCCTGCCTGTGCAATGCAGAATTCCATACAGGTGTATGGCCAGTTAGATCCGCCCTGTTCGTACGATGCAGCATTTCGTACGAGTGCACGGCCAGTTATCCAGGGTACTTGGATGGTGTTTTATGATTTACTTCTTAGAAAACTTGGAATTTTACAGTTACTAAATTGATTTGAGATCCTTTTTGGAATAGTTTTAGAATGAATTTCGAAACTGGGGGATTTCAAAGAGAGACGTGAGATTTTAGTGCCAAATAATTTTTTAGTTTCAGCTAATAAATACATTTTTATAACTTACGTTTGATTACTCGTTATTTTCGTCCACTCACTGAGTTATCTCATTTGTTTTATCCTTTGTTTGTTGTTTTAATTTTCCCCCCCAGGTCGTAGCGGTGGAGCGGTCGAGCCAAAGGCATCGAGGCAATCTAGTGAACTTGTAAATTTTGTAGGCGCGTAGCTGTCTTTGTAAATTTAGATTTCTTTGGTTAAGCTTGTAGTACTGCTGTGATAATCTAGTAAAATACATAATGAAGTAGTTTGAACTTCGGGTCGGAGACCCCTTTGCTTGTGGTAGAGGAGCTGAGTGTTTAGAAGTGCTTTTGCAGGTCTTCCTGGAGAAAGGGTTAGTCCAATTTAGGGAAGATTCTGCCGAATTTTCGGTAGGATTTTCCATGATATTGAATTCCCACAGGATCACTCCGAGTTCCAAGGTGGAATCCGGGGAGGGTTCTGTCAGAATATGTTGAAGCCATGTTTCAGCAAACTCACTTTAGAGCTACCGTGATGGGCTTGGTTCGGAGAAAAGTATTTATATACTCCCTCTTTCTCTTTTCTTCTCTCAACAGGCTTAGTCTTAGGCTGTATAATTAAGAATGCCTACATGAAAGCTGCCATCTGCTGCGTATCAAGTTGATTATTAGCATTATGGTGGATAATTTGTAATGTATTTGTGAAATGGCTTTTAAAATTGGAGAATTTCAAGGAGCATCGTGAGGTCTTAGAGCCAATTTCGATTTAAGAGAAATTTAATAGATAAATAAATTTAATGGCTTTGTCTTTTCATTTTTGTCCACTCACTAAGTCAACTCACATTTCTGTTTTTTTTTTTTT